>CAUYPK010014241.1:0-52798 GCA_963574355.1 Loris lydekkerianus
GGGGAAAAGATTCCCTATTTAACAAATGGTGCTGGGTGAACTGGCTGGCAACCTGTAGAAGATTGAAACTGGACCCACACCTTTCACCATTAACTAAGATAGACTGTCACTGGATAAAAGATTTAAACTTAAGACATGAAACTATAAAAATACTTGAAGAAAGCACAGGGAAAACTGGGTGAATATTTTATGAGGAGGAATCCCCAGGCAATTGAAGCAGTATCAAAAATACACTACTGGGACCTGACCAAACTAAAAAGCTTCTGCACAGCCAAGAACATAGTAAGTAAAGCAAGCAAACAGCCCTCAGAATGGGAGAAAATATTTGCAGGTTATACCTCCAATAAAGGTCTAATAACCAGAATCCACAGAGAACTCAAACATATTATCAAGAAAAGAATACATGATCCCATCTCAGGGTGGGCAAGGGACTTGAAGAAAAACTTCTGAAAAGAAGACAGATGCATGATCTACAAACACATGAAAAAAAGTTCATCATTCTTAATCATCAGAGAAATGCAAATCAAAACTACTTTGAGATATCACCTAACCCCAGTAAGAGTAGCCCACATAACAAAATCCCAAAACCAGAGATGTTGGTGTGGATGTGGAAAAAGGGCACACTTCTACACTGCTGGGAATGCACACTAATACGTTCCTTCTGGGAGGATGTTTGGAGAATACTTAGAGATGTAAAAATAGACCTGCCATTCGATCCTATAATTCCCTTACTAGGTTTATACCCAGAAGACCAAAATTCACAATATAACAAAGACATCTGTACCAGAATGTTTACTGCAGCCCAATTCATAATTGCTAAGTCATGGAAGAAGCCCAAGTGCCCATCGACCCATGAATGGACTAGCAAATTGTGTTACATGTATACCATGGAATATTATGCAGCCTTAAAGAAAGAGACTTTACCTCTTTCATGCTTACATGGATGGAGCTGGAACATATTCTTCTTAGCAAAGTATCTCAGGAATGGAAGAAAAAGTATGCAATGTACTTAGCCCTACTATGAAGCTAAATTACAGCTTTCACATGAAGGCTATAACCCAACTATAGCACAAGACTATGGGGAAAGGGCCAAGGAAGGGGAAGGGAGGGGGGAGGTTAGGGTGGAGGGAGGGTATTGGGTGGGGCCACATCTATGGTGCATCTTAGAATGGGTACAGGGGATTGCACTAATGTACACAGCTATGATTTAACAATAAAAATATTAAAAAAAAAAAAAAAAAGATTTACTTTCCTATTAAGTCCGTTTCTATCCCTCAAAGACTGTTTCTGTCTCTCTCCCTTCTGCTAAAGCAAATAGCCCTTGGGCACCTAATCGTAACTGTTCCTGAGCTAGACAGCATAACAGTCCACGTCTGGAACATAGCTAGCCAGGGCTGGAGACCTGGGCAGTCCTAGGCCCCAACAAGTGGCACCCCAGGTGGGACCTGACAATAATTCATGGTGAGTGGAGGTCCAGGTGGTACAGAAGTTTCTAAAGCTTCCATGACTTTGGCACAATGTTATGCTGCTTTTCCATACTTAAAAACAAAAAGAAAAGGCGAATCCTTGCCCATCCCCAGGAAGGCTGTATTCTCATCTCACCGCTGGCCAGGAGGCCCGAGAAGCCAGGTTGCCCCCATGGCATGGGTGCATTGTGACCACACGGCACCAGCATGTTGGGGCCACCTGCCATTAGGGCGCTACATTCCTGTCCCATTCACCTGCCACCCCAGTGTGTCAAGGAGCATTTCCCAGGGGCGCAGGCAGTTGTCCACAGCTGGGACTCTGTGTGCACAGTTCCCCGGAAAACGCTTTGAGGACAAACTGGGAACGGGGCGCTAGACAGTGCCCCTCAGGGGTGGAGGGATGCGCACACTCACCTCTGCGGGAACTTCAGTCTGCAGCACCATGGTAAAGAGCTCTGAATGTCTCTGTCACTTATGGGAACAGACTATAATAAGCCCCTTTCATAAGGCCATGAGGGGCCCGGGAAGGCCCAGGAACAGAGGGCTGGGTGCTGCAGCCAGTTGCTCTGAGAAGGATGACCTCTAAGAGCCGGGATGCAGCTGTCAGACTCAGGACTGTCACGTGCTTCTTACTCTAGACACCAACTTACCTGTTTCCTAAGAGGGCCACTCTAAAGTTTGCCTGCTGAGAATTAGCCCTTGGGAACAGAGGCCAGGACCACTGACCAGCTCCCTGTCTGGCTGGGCTCACTCAGCCACCAGCTCAGGCAAACGCCTGGCTCTGGGCCTCAGTTTCCCCATTTATAGAAAGGGGAAAGTAGGGCCATCGGAATCCAGCACATGAATTTAACACCTACGGGGGAGGGGGGGGCAAGGCACAGCTGGGTTCTCTTTCCCGACAGCCATTCCCCTAGGCCCAGGAGGAAGGGAGGGCACAAGCTTGGTCATGCAGCCATGGAGCGAGGGGCCTGAAGGCACAGACTCAGGGTCACAGAAAAGGCCATCTGTCAGAGGCAGACCCCACCCTGCGAGGACCTGTCAGCCATGCTGCTTTAATCCAGGGTTCAAGTTCACTGACTTCAAGAAGAAGGCATAAGAATAAAAAGACAAGTAACCCCATTAAAAAAATGGGCAAAGGCTCTAACTAGACATTTCTCCAAAGATTATTTATAGATAGGTAAAAAACACATTTAAAAGTGCTTAATTCCATTAGTTACCAGGGAAATGCAAATCAAGACCCCAGTGAGACGGCACCTCCACCCACTAGGATGGCTTTACCAGAAAGGTGGACGGGTGGGTGCCGTGGCTCAGGCCTGTGGTCCCAGTGCTTTGGGAAGATTGCTTGAGGTCAGGAGTTCAAGATTAGTTTGAGCAACAGTGAGACCCCATTTCTACCAAAAACAGGAAAATTAGCCAGGGTGGTGGTGCCTGTAGTCCCAGCTCCTCAGGAGGCTGAGTCAGGAGGATCACTTTAGCGCAGCTGTGAGCTGTGGTGACACCATGACATCCTAGCAGGTGACAGAGTGAGACGGACAATAACAGTGTTGGTGAGGACATGAGGACGGGGGAACTGGGGGCTCACACACTCCTGGTGAGAACATAAAATGCGGCAGGTACTTTGAAAACAGTTGGGCGGTTCCTGAGTTACTAGTGACACAGCCATTCCAGCCCTAAGCGTACACCCAGCAGAGCTGAAAACACACAGCCATGTGAAGGTTCGCACTCATGACAGCCCAGCAGCAGAAACAGCCCCAACCTCTGCTAACCTGTCTGTACAGTGGACTGCTATTTGTTCCTAACAAAGGCTGAGGCAAGGCACAGGCCACCACATAGATGGAGCCTCGTGCCACGTGATCCCGACTACACGGAATGTCCAGAGCAAGCAGAGCAAAGGAACAGAGTGGGTGAGCGGCTGCTGGGAGCTGGTGAGATGGGGGTAGGGAGTGACAACTTAATGGGTGCAGAGGTTTCTTAGGGGGTGAAAATGCTCCAAAATTTGTCTGTGGCGAAGGTTGCCAACAGAGCTAGGACCACTAAACTGAACACTCCAAATGGTGAGTTTGAACTCAGCAAAGCTATTTCCCAAAAAAATAGAAAGCAAGGGCACAGGAGGGCACGGCCCGCCCACCTCTGAGAGGAATCCTCACCACCCAGGCTCCTTAGGTCTGGGAGGGCACCCGGGGGAGCTGGCAACTCAGCCGCGTTCATGTCCTTCCTCAGGTCACACCTTGTCATCCTCTGTGGGTCACTCCCTGACAGGGT
Organism: Loris lydekkerianus; assembly: GCA_963574355.1. NCBI lineage: Eukaryota > Metazoa > Chordata > Mammalia > Primates > Lorisidae > Loris > Loris lydekkerianus. Next base: position 3,729 of record CAUYPK010014241.1, read on the forward strand.
GCAAAGCCTTGTCACAAAGCCATGCCCTTCTCTCCACACGGCAAACACCTCCACAGAGGTGGGTACATGGGGTAACCTGCAGGTCAGGAGGGGTGTGAGGGTCCAAGGCCGCTACGAGGCAATTCTGAACTTTTTAGAAAGATACTTTTCAAAAGCTCTATCTTTGTGGCAGTCTGACAACATACAGCACACTCATTCCAGCACTGACAGCCACAGCCAGGTACCCCTTCTGTCCCCCAGCTTTCCCCCCAAATGACCTGCAAGTCATGCTGCTGGAAACCACCACTCAGCTGTGGGGAGCAGGTACGCTCAGAAATGTCGCCACTGTCCTGCACTAAGCACATCAGCCATGAGGCATCCAGTCTGCCAAGCCAAGCCCTGAGCTCTGTTATACCAATCATTTACAGCCACAGAGGACATCAGAGACACAACTTCAGCCAGCTCCTGACAGGTGAACAAGGAACCACTGAGACAAGTTGAGTCGCTTGTCTCAACCCAAGATGGAGCCACCTTTGGACAGTGTGCAGGGCTGGGCAGTGGGCAGTCTCCCGAGCTGTCATGGGGAGCTCTGGGTTGGGGCAGGGCACCAAGGGAACACTTCCTTTATATGGGGTAGAGGTTACCGGGACTGGCTGACGCGAGGACAGGAGGAAACTGTCTCTTGGCAGGTTGCTACCCTCTCCTCTGGGGACCCTGCCTACAAAGCCTGGCGAGGGCTGGGAAGGAAGGAGGAGCTGAAGTCCACAGAGACGACAGACACAGGTCAATTCTCCATTCGGATGCTCTAGAAGGACACCTGCAGGACCCGCAGCAGGTCCAGCGAAAGGCACATCTTCCCCAGGCAGCGGGTGCCCAGGGGTAGGCGGCCTTCTTCAGCAGGTCTCAGGACCCATCGCCTGCGGTGGGAACTGCACACGGCACCGGGGCTGACGTCTGCAAACCAGCCAGCAGTGTAGTGGTTTGGGGTCCAGCATGGACTTCTTTTGATCATTTCCTTTATTCAGCTATATGCCTCCCTAAAACACAGGAGCAAGCCATTCTTTGCCTTTCTCAGCCACTCATCTGAAAAAATTTAAATGTTGTCCAATAATCATTAATTTATTGTGCATCACTGAGCCTTCAAGGCAGGTGATTTTATCTGCTTCACAGAGGATAAAGCTGAGGTTAAGAAAGGCTGAAAGCTGGTCCTAAACCTGTGCCCTCGTCCACGGCACATGCAGCTCTGGGGGTTGCATGCTAGCAATGAAGTCAACAGTGGTAGAAGGTACAGGCATCAAAGAGTGAGAACGGGAATGAAAACTCAAAAATGCAACAGTGGCTCAGGGTCATTAAGAAGCTTCCACGTGCCCCTGAGTTAGAGAAAGGCTGTTATGGAGCCCAGCTGGAGAAGGACCCCACTGAAGCACTCAACCCAAGTGGAGGACGTCCCCAAGCCCAAGTCACATGGGGGATTCACACAAACACCAAATCCAGTAGGCAGGGAAGGCTGGCACTTGCCTTGTGTACAGGCAGTCCTCGGGTTACAAACAAGACAGGTTCTGTTTGTTTGTTCTTTTCTTTTCTTTTTTTTTTTTTTTGAGACAGAGTTTTACTTTGTCACCCTCGGTAGAGTGCCCTAGCATCACAGCTCACAGCAACGTGAACTCTCGGGCTCAAGCAATCCTCTTGCCTCGGCCTCCCAAGTAGCTGGGACTACAGGTGCCCTCCACCATGCCTGGCCATTTGTAGAGAGGGGTCTCGCTCTGGCTCAGGCTGGTCTTGAGCTCCTGAGCTCAGTGCTGGGATTACAGGCGTGAGTTACTGCATCTGGCCTTGTATGTTTGTTCTTAAGTTGAATTTGTATGTAATCAGAACAGGTACGCTTACCCGTTACCTGCAACAGTCTTCATTCCAAGTCTGAGCCCCACATAGTCAGACGCTTGTAATTTAGGCACGCGTGTATTTGCATTCATTCCAAATATTGGGAATTTTACAGTTGTCTTCTTAACTTTCACCTCAATATTTCTTATTTTTATGCTTTTATGCTTTTTAAATAATCTCTTACCTTTTTTACAAAAAAAAAAAAAAAAAGATATCCCTCTTTTCTTTCCTAACCCATCTTTTTAAACTTTAGGAGTTGTGTTTCAGTTCTCTTTTTTTTTTCTACCCTATGCTTAATTATAATCTGAATCTTCTTCCTGCCAAACAGGAGAACCAAACCTCCCCCAGGGCAGAGGCTCCTGCTGTGGCCCAGGGCTCTGGCTGGGCTCCCTCAGAACCGAACCCAGCGGACCCAGCGGGGCTCGTGCTGGCTCAGCTGACCTGTTTACCTCTCTCTGTGGTCACCCTTCTCTTTTGACCTTCAGACCCTAATTTTACAATAATTGTTATTACTAAAGTACATTCTTTATAAATGTTAAGTGAAGATCTCTGGGCAATAAATGCTCCCATTTTCTATAATTTCTTATTTCTTTCTTTTTCTTTTCTTTTCTTTTCTTTTTCTTTTTTTTTTTTTTTTTGAGACAGTGGCCCTGGGTAGAGTGCCCTGGGGTCATAGCTCACAGCAACCTCAATCTCTTGGGCTTGACCAGTCCTCTTGCCTCAGCCTCCCAAGTAGCTAAGACTACCAGTGCCTGCCACAATACCCAGCTATTTTTTAGAGACAGAGTCTTGCTCTTGTTCATGCTGGATTCAAACTCCTAAGCTCAAGCAGTCCACCTGCCTCAGCCTCCCAGGTGCTGGGATGGCAGGCTGAGCCGCCGCGCCCAGCCTGTTTCGTATTTCTTGTCTTCCAGTCTCTCTTTGCTGTATCGGATGATTCCATCTCATGTGGCCAGTCCTTAACTATCCTTAACTCATCCTGTCTTTAACTATGTCTAATCTGGCATAACATTCATCCATCCATTTTTTACTTTAAAAAATTCTACAATTTTTATGTATAAAAGTTCTACTTGGTTCTTTTTTAAATTTGGCAAACTTGGGTAGTATTTTATCTAAATCCGTTGTTTACGTTGTCTTTTTGTTCATGTTACTTCTACAATTTTTTTTTTAAATCATGAGTTCATAATGAGTACACATGTCAATCTTTTTTCTTTTTTTTTTTTTAGAGACAGAGTCTCATTTTGTCGCCCTCAGTAGAGTGCCATAGCGTCACAGCTCACAGCAACCTCTAGCTCTTGGGCTTAGGTGATTCTCTTGCCTCAGCCTCCCTAGTAGCTGGGACTACAGGCACCCGCTGTAATGCCCAGCTAATTTTTGTTGTTGTTGCAGTTTGGCTTGGGGCCAGGTTCAAAGCCACCACCCTCAGTATGTGGGGCCGGCGCCCTACCCACTGAACCACAGGCGCTGCCCTGCATGTCATTCTTGATGATGGGTTCATATTCATACTTGATTTTCCTTAACCTGTGGGATTCTTCAGGCCTACATTGGACAGACTTTCCCCAGAGAACATTTCTGTTTGCTTCTGCGGAAACCCCACAAGGCACTGCTGACCTGGCTCAACACATGCTGTCCCCCAAGAGTCCTGACTACATGTGGCTCCCTCCCTCACACTGGCAAGGTGAGAAGGAATGCTGGTGTTCTAGTTTAGCACACACCCCCTATTTTTTGCTAAAGGGACTAGGGGTGGGGAGCTAAGAGGCTTTTTGGCGGGTTTTTTTTTGTTTTTCTTTAAGAGACAGAGTCTCACTTTATCACCCTTGGTAAAGTGCTATAGCATCACAGCTCACAGCACCTCCAACTCCTGGGCTTAGGTGATTCTCTTGCCTCAGCCTCCCAAGTAGCTGGGACTACAGGCGCCCACCACAACGCCCAGCTATTTTTTTCTTGTGGTTTGGCCGGGGCCAGGTTCAAACCCTCCACCCTCAGTATATGGGGCCGGCGCCCTACCCACTGAGCCACAGGCATTGCCATGCCTTTAGCGGTTTTTTAATACTTAGCTTCAGAGTATTGATAGAAATGGGAGTCTATAATTTAGTGTTTATAAATATTTGTCCTTTTGGTATGTATTCATCTTACCTAGTTATAATCATGAATAACTTATTTGTGGGTTTTATATTACATGATTTCTAATTCTCCCTTTCCCACAAAAAAACATCTCTTATTTTAAAACAAAACTAAGAGCTGAGGCTTTAACATGCTTCTTATGGCAAATTAAGTCTCAGGGCGAGCTTACTGATCTCCTGACAGACAGTGGGAATCACAGACAGATAGACAGGGTTGACGCAGACAGACAGGGCAGACATTGACAGACAGGGCTGACGCAGACAGGGTTGACGTAGACAGACAGGACGGACATGGACAGACAGGGCTGATGCAGACAGACAGGGCTGATGCAGATAGACAGGGCTGACGCAGACAGACAGGGCTGATATGGACAGACAGGACAGACATGGACAGACAGGGCTGATGCAGACAGACAGGGTTGACACAGACGGACAGGACGGACATGGACAGATAGGGCTGACGTAGACAGACAGGGCAGACATGGACAGATAGGGCAGACGTGGACAAACAGGGCTGATGCGGACAGACAGGGTTGACGCAGACAGACAGGACGGACATGGACAGACAGGGCTGACGTAGACAGACAGGGCTGACGCAGACAGACAGGGTTGACGCGGACAGACAGGGCTGACGCGGACAGACAGGGCAGACGTGGACAGACAGGGCAGACATGGGCAGACATGGACAGACAGGGCTGACGCGGATAGACAGGGCTGACGTGGACAAACAGGGCAGACGTGGACAGACAGGGCTGACGCAGACAGAGAGGGTTGACACAGACAGACAGGATGGACATGGACAGACAGGGCTGACGTAGACAGGGCAGACATGGACAGACAGGGCTAACGCAGACAGACAGGGCTGATGCAGACAGACAGGACAGACATGGACAGACAGGGAAGACCTGGACAGACAGGGCAGACGCGGACAGACAGGGCTGACGCGGACAGACAGGGTTGACACAGACAGACAGGACGGACATGGACAGACAGGGCTGACGTAGACAGATAGGACTGACGTAGACAGACAGGGCAGACATGGACAGACAGGGCTGACGCAGACAGACAGGGTCGACACAGACAGGGCTGACGCGGACAGACAGGGCAGACGTGGACAGACAGGGCAGACATGGACAGACAGGGCTGATGCGGACAGACAGGGCTGACATGAACAGACAAGGCTGACATGGACAGACAGGGCAGACGTGGACAGACAGGGCTGACGCAGACAGACAGGGTTGACACAGACAGACAGGACGGACATGGACAGACAGGGCTGACGCGGACAGACAGGGCTGATGCGGACAGACAGGGCTGACTCGGACAGACAGGGCTGACGCGGACAGACAGGGTTGATGCAGACAGCCTTTTTGGCAGTGTCACTTAGCAGACTCACCATATCCTGGGGGAAATAAAATATATATTTTCTCCTGCTACAAATGCAAATAGTACAACAGTGTGAAATGAGATGTACAAACCCCTTTGTCCCCCACGTGCTGGACACCACCTCGCCACTGGGATTTCTCTTGCCTCCTCCCGGGACCCTAAGACACATGTGCACACCACACATACGGTGTCTTTTCTAAAAAACCAAACAGTAAGTGACAGCATACTATTTACTTGTGTACCTCCCTCTTTGGCTTAAAAACATGTTTTGAAGGTGAAGGAAGGTGGTCCTTGCTCTCCTTGACAGCCACGCAGAACCCCATAGTAAGGACATTAGCACAGTCTCCATTAGAGGCCCTCACGTTGCTGCCAGTGTTATGCTAATGTAAAAATGATGAAATGAGAATTCCTGGCCCCTTACGTACTTTTGCAGATATCGCTCCAGGTTATAGTCTCATTTTGTTTTGAAAATAACTGAATTGAAAAGTATTACCATTTGAACTATTGATAGGTGTTTCCAAACTGCCTTGCAGAGATGGGCTGACATACTTGCCCACCAACATGGGTGACCCGTCACCTGTCAACAGTGGGTGTCATCAAGCGTTTAGGTTCTGTCCACGTGACAGGTGAAAGTTGGATTTCTATGTATAAAAACAGACACATGAGCACAAGCGCGTGCAGCTACCCGCAGGTATTTAATTTGCAGGGAAGAAAGAGTCCTTCTCCTTCTGAAGCCCGTGCGGAAACCTCTGCAGAATACTCTGGTGCTGGGGCGGCTTCACGTGCAGGGACACACAGGAGCCGTGTCCGTCCCTGCTGACGCTCAGTAGCGGGTGGCCTGAGCTAATTACTCTCTTTATTTTTGTTAGTTTAAAAATACCCAAAGTACTATATTAAAACATAAGAAACTGCCATTTCCTCTTTTTCTTTTCTTTTCTTTTTTTGAGACAGAGTCTCATTATGTTGCCCTGGGTAGAGTGCTGTGGCGTCACAGCTCACAGCAACCTCCAACTCTTGGGCTTAAGCGATTCTCTTGCCTCAGCCTCCCAAGTAGCTGGGACTACAGGCACCTGCTATTTTTTTGTTTGTTGTAGTTGTCATTGTTGTTTTAGCAGGCCTGGGCCAGGTTCCAACCCACCAGCATGAGAAACTGCCAGTTCTGCTGGTCAAAATGGTCCTGTGTTGGAACATCCCATGGTTCAACCTAATAAAGGTTCGGGCTGAGCACTTCTCTAGCAACCCCCAGACAGGGATGAGCCTCTGCCAGTCCTGAGCAGCCCCAACTCCCAGTCCTAGGGCCGAGCGCACCTGCCCGCAAGACCCCCCCGGGGGAGCATTAGGGCCCTCATGACACTCACGGCTCCAGAGCGAGTAGGCGAGGCGGCAGTTGAGACGGCGGTACAGCTGCTTGCTGAGGGGCCAAAGCGCCAGCACGCAGAGCTGGACACAGTTGATGGCCAGTCCGCTCACCACAAACACGAAGCCGATGAGCAGGTGCACCGCAAACTGCGTCTTCAGGAAGGCCAGCAGGCCCATGGCCGCTGCTCAGGAGCGCGTGCAGGGCCCTTCGCCGAGAACAGCCGTCCTGGAGGGAACAGGGACAGCTGTCAGTGTGTACTGGACCTGGGGGGCCGCAGGCCCAGGAGCAAGACCCAGTGCTCAGTCAGTACCCAGGCTGTGACACAAAGGAGCCACTCATGCCCTGTCCTCTACGAGAAAGAGAAGGCAGGGCTGACAGACTTGCAGCCCTCACCCGTGTTTCAGGTACACGCGGGCACTCACAACACACACACTGCACACACACATCACACTCACCACACACCACACACTGCACACACACATCACACAACACACTGTATACACGTCACACTCACAACACACCACACACTGCACACAAGTCACACTCACACGCTGCACACACAGGTCACACACACATCACGCACTGCACACACACAGGTCACACTCACACACACACTGCACAGCATATCACATACACAGGTGTTCATAAGCACATCACACTCATGTGGACACACAGCATACCACCACAAACACACGCACGAACACCACACACTCATATACCACCTCAAACACAATACTGCACACACACACACACCACACACTGACATCTATACTCACACGACACGCTCACAAACACTGCACACTCACATACTACCTCTCACACCACACACAGATATGCTCATAAAACTGCACACCCCACACATCTCATGCACCCACCAAAGGCACTACACACTAACACACCACACACACAATCTCCCATGCAAATGAGAAAGAAAGAAAAAAGAAAAACTGGAAGAAATGTGCCCAGATATTAACTGTGATCATTTCTAGGTAAAGGCATTATGAATACATTTTATTTCATTTAGTATCTCAAAAACCAGATCAAAACTGCACCTGGAATCTACATAAAAGCAGACCCACGACAGCTCACGTTCCTCCTGTGCACACTTTAAACTGAAGGGCGTCTGGTCCCAGCACAAGCAGGTCCCTTTCTCTGAGCACTTTCCACCCTCACAGGGGGGAGCAGCGAGCACTCCGGCCCTGCTAGTTCCAGGGGCTGCCTGGGAACTGCCCCTGGGGAGAGGGACCAGGTGGAAGCTCTGATTCAAACCCGTAAAGTGAAGGCTGCCATGCTGCTGGGCTCCACACCTCGTCCTGGAAAGGCTGCCTGGGCCCACATGGGATGGGCATGAGGACTGGCTCTGCCGCAGCCCCAGCAGCCCCTCTGCACACCCAGGGCCCTGCTTCTCATCGTGAGTGGAACCCACGGGGACAAGAGAGCCAGCGGCCCACTCAGCGCCATCCCAGGGCCTGGGGAGACTCACAGACCCTCATCCCACAGCCAGCAGAAAGTGCCCTCCGAGCAATCGCCACCTGCCTCCCCTTGGGGATTTGCTGGGATACTGCAGCTGGGATACTGGAGCTGGCTCTGCAGCAGAGTTAAGTGCCTGGGCAGCTCCCACCTAGGCCAGCTTGCTCCTACCACCCCACACTCTCTGTGAAAAGTCTCTGGTCTCCTCTGCCCCACAATTGTGACAGCTCTACCTCTTCCAGGCAAGCTTCCATCGTGGTTTGTCAACACTTCCACTCCTCGTCCAAGGCGCAGCCAAGTCCCTTCCCTTTTCTGACCTTGGCCTGGACCCAGCGATCCCTCCTAGCAGGCAGACTTGCACAAGTCACACTATGTGATTTCTCCGCCAGGCCCTTGCTCCTGGTGCAGCTCGCTCCGCTCCGGGGAAGCCAGCTGACAAACCACAAGGACACATGAGCAGCAGGTCCTGGGTCTGTGGAAGGAGCCCCCTGGAGGCACGTCCTCCAGCCCAGCCAGGCCTTCTGACTACCACAGCCCTGACCATCAGCTCAACTGCAACTTCCCAGGCAAACTCCACCTCCCCAGCCAGTCGCTCCTGAACTTCTGTCGCCAGGAACTGTTGTCTCACACCCCAGGTCCAAGGGTCATCATTAGGCAGCAACAGAGAATCAGCACATCACAACATATACCACCTCAAACACAATACTGCACACGCACACACCACACACTGACATCTACACTCACACGACACGCTCACAAACACTGCACACTCCCATACTACCTCTCACACCACACACAGATACACATACACCTCACACATCACACACACACAGTTGCTCTGAGTGCTGCCCAGGCAGTTAACTCCACTGTAGGACAAGCTCCAAATGCTCCACAGACCCATTGGACTCTCATATCCCACAGAGTGGACATGACTGTCGCCCTTGCCTGACAGGGGCCACACAGGACAGCCTGACACCAGTCTAGGCAGTGAGGCCCAAGAGCCTGTGCTTGTACCCCACAGCCTGCGGCCCCCAGCATGTGCAGGGAGGCGTCCGTCAGCACGGGGCATCAGACCCCTGAGGCAGGCCGGCTTGATGTCTCGGGACATCTCCCCCGCACTGGAGAGGATGCATGTGACCAGAGCTCAAGGTGCGTGAGGGTGGAGGCGGTACTGCAGCTCCCTGACCCAAGGGCCCCAGGAGACAGGGCTGTCCCCACCCACACCATCCTAGAGTGGGCACATGCCTCTCCTCTCTGGCCCAAAAGGATCACAGTCCCCAAAAGTCACCTCACAGACTGGCACATCACTGATACTTAAAAGGCAGACTCCATGTTCCATGCCATCCTGCTGATTCTGCCACTGGGGCTCAAGGTATGAGGACCCGGTTTTCAAAGGTCAGCTTCATGGCATGTCACCTGCACACGAGACATGCTCACTAAGTTCTGACAGGCAGAACCACAGCCACCACAGGGAACGCCGCCGTCCCAGTCAGTCCTCAGCAGCCCTGATGACGCTGGCTGGCTCTCCAGCTACAGGGTTTTCTCTTCTCAAGGTGCTCTGTAGATGGAGCTGGGGCTCCGGATCCAGCCAGCCCCGCACACACTCTGAGAGTCAGCCCCGCCCAGCAGACCCCACCAGTGTTATCTCTGACTGTGGAATGTCCCCACATGGATGTATGAGCTACACCCATCTGCTGACAGGCACTGGGTGCACGGCCTTGGGGGTCAGGAACACAGCCATTACCCACAGTCATGCAGGAGATTCTGTGTGGACACAGCTTCCATGGAAGAATCTATTTTAACAGTCATTGAGTATCGTAAAGCAGCTGGATCCCTGGTCTGTCCCTGAGCCTCTGGACTAGGAAGTCTGTGCACAAAACCCCAGGCAGCCCACGCCCACCCTCAGCACACACCCCAATCACTCCCAGCTGGGATTCTGGCTTCTCAGGTCTCTGGGGATAACTGAGCCTTGAAAAGGAGACAGAGCCAGCCAAATGTCACACACGGTGGGGGCTGGCTTCTGCCTTCATGCTCAGCTCTAGAGGCCAGACAACCGCCTATTCTGTGGCCCACGCTGCCTGGTGTCTGAATAGCTGCCTGCCCAGGTCCCTGGCCAGCTCCAACACACTTCTGTGCTGTTGGCCACTTGCCTGGATCATGGGTCTCTGCCCCCGGATACCTTAGATATGGAATCAAACGCAGGACTCCACCGCTCACTGGGGACCAGAACGGAGACTAAGGAACCTATTCCTTCAGCTCATTGCACACGGGAGACCCTCCCACAAGAGCACTCTCTACTGACCACTCAGATCATCACTGTGTCTCTGCCCAGTGGTCAGTTCCTGCTCACAGACCTCCCTGGGTGCCCTGGTCCACCTCCCTTTGTCTGGAGGTACGTGCTACCTGACCACGTGGGCCACTGGCAGCAGCAGGCAGGGACTGCCTCCTCCTGATAGGAGGTCAAGGTAAAGAGGCCGCTGCTCCCTGCCCCCTAGCCATACCTGTCCCAGTCTCCGGCTGCAGAGTCCTCCAGGCTGTCTGCGCAGGAAAGTGCTAGGAAGGAGCTGGGACTCATAACTCCTTTAAAGCAGTTTTTAAGAAATCATGTATCCCCAATATTAAGTTGACTTCTACATTTTAAACCCAAGTTTAAATATGCAAGGGCTATAAATTCTGACATATTGCAAATTTTGACTTTTTAAAACATAGCTTTGTTCTTTTAAATACAGCCAATGGGACCTAAGTGCCACAGTGGCTTAGCCAGCAGTGGTGGCATTTTCAAACCACACAGAAACAAGCTCTTGCTAACAGTGGGGAGTGCTGTGTCCCACTGCTCCTGGGGTGTGAATTTCCACTGCGCTTCTCCCGCAGGACATGGTCATCACATAGGACACTCAAAGTTGCTTTCGTTGGATTTTGTGCTTGGAAATCTCATGTGATTACCCTAACCTGATAAATTTAACATTGACATAAGAACATTATCAAATATTCCATGGGCGCTCCAGCCCCACCAACTGTTCATAACGACGTTCAACGCCAAACTCTCCTCAAAGCCCCTCCCCTATTTGTGCCAATAGTTTTCAAGAGTCCAAGGCCATCGTCTATAGCACGCCCTACAACCTAAATTTGTTCTTTTCCTCACAATTAACTCAGGCTGAGCATTCATGGCTCAGAATGCGTGTGGGTTCCTCCAGCTAATTCCTGCCACATCCCTTCGAGACACTTAATGCCACTTTACAGGTGATACAAAAGCACGTCGCTTGGTGAAGCCGGCACTGTGCAATGACTCCAGTCACCAGCACCCAGCTGGTGGGAGTCTGAGATGCCCATCCCCTGGCACCCTTCACCGCACAGCGCTGACCACAGGCAGCCTGCGCTAGCTGGGGCTCGCGCTGCCCTGGGTGCTCAGCTGCCCCAGCTTGCTCTGAGCCATCCCGACCCCTTCAGCTGCAGCCGTGTCCACCTGTGAGCTGTGCTCAGGCATGGACTGAGCAGAACAGGCTGTCTCCCTGAGGGCCTGTGCATGCTCTCAAAAATGTGTAATGGATTCTACAAGGCTCAGTCTAAAAGAAACCCCTAGTAACACACACAGGGGGCATAGTCAAACAAACACCCACAGGCTCTCCTCCTTCTGGGCCCCCAGAGGTAACTGCTATTACTCTGTTATTTTTAAAAAGTTTAATCATGCCTCTAAGCAAGAGGCTGTCACACTATTTTTTTTAACTTTAATCTTTGGCAATTCGCTGCTATCCTTCAGCCTTGGCTCTGAAACCCGTCCGCATTGCCACCTGTGGCTGACACTCACTTTCCCTGCTGGACAAGCCCGTGCTGGAGCCACCCCACAGCTTATCCCTGCATCTTCTAAGGACAGTCGAGCGCCTGCTGTGGTTCTTGCGAAGCGTGAGAAGTGCTCAGCAAGGACCTTTTGCACACACCTACTGGTGCCCAGAGTCCAAGGATCCGTGGAGTCCTAGGGATGGAACAAGGTGACAATGTGGGCAACCTGCTCTCAGAGAGATTTTATGAACGTCCACTTCCTGCCACCAACATGTAAGACTAGTCTGAGTGGCATCACACAGCAATCTTAAGTTTAATTTTCCTAACTGCTGGCTCGGCACCTGTAGCTCAAGCGGCTAGAGAGCCAGCCACATACACAGGAGCTGGCGGGTTCAAATCCCTGGGCCTGCCAAACAGCAATGACAACCACAACCAAAAAAAAAAAAAAAAATAGCCGGGCATTGTGGCAGTGCCCGTAGTCCAGCTACTTGGGAGGCTGAGGCAAGAGAATCGCTTAAGCCCAGGAGTTGGAGGTTGCTGTGAGCTGTGACACCACAGCACTGTACCGAGGGTGATAGCTTGAGACTATGAAAAAAAAATTTTCCTAACTGCTACAATGTCATAATAATTTCAGTATCATAGGTTTTTGGGCTCTAAATCTCCCTATGTCATAGATGGAGAAACTGAGAAGAACATCACAGCCACACTTTAGTGTACTGAACACGAGAGGTGGGGGTTGGAGCCCAGTCTTCACCTTCCCTGGCCCTGAGCACCCCAGCTGCCTGTACAGGCGCCCACATCCTGGAAGGCCAGGGAGAGAAGAGTCACAGGGTAGGACTTCCAGGCATTGATGTGACCCCCAGGGTGTGGATGTCCAGCACTGGCAGGCTGACTGGTCAGTTTATGGGGTGCCTTTGTATCAGTGCTCAGACACCACCAGCATGGCCAGGAAACCCAAGCCGTGGTTGAGTCTCTTCATCATCAGCCTATGGGTGAGACAGGTCTGGGGCCTGGCACCTACATGGCCTGGGGTCCAAGGACAATACACCACTACCTCTGGGCTTCCTGGGGCCCTGTACAGGCCAGGAAAACTGACACCTTCTTGGGTCAGTCGAGCAAAGGTGTGAGATGGTACTGCCTTTGCCCAGGCAGGCATAAAAGACTCCCGCCCACAGAGGGGCATGGGCTGGGGGAGGGGACTGTCACAGTGAGTGACAGGAATGCTTAGAGGGGCCAGGAAGAGAAACTGGCCCAGGATCTGCATGGCTACCCCTCTAGTGGGGAGGAAAGACCAGGGCCTTAACAAGACCCTTCGCCAACCTGTCCCACCCACCACCAAGCGACTCCTGGCCGGTTCTGCCATTCTGCCCCTCTAGAGACTTTCACTGCCAACCAAAAGAAAGGAATCTGGGGCTTCTGCAGTAGGTGCCACAGGAGTGTGGCCTTGGCCAGGCCCACTGTCAACCCTTACTACGGGTGAACTGAGTCCCCACAAAAATAACCCTCAGGACCTCAGAACACAATGAACATATTTGGAGACAGAGCCTCAAAGTGCTAATTAACTTCAATGATGTCACTGGAGTGGGCCATGCCCCAATGTGACATGTGTCCTTATAAAAAGGAACAACCACATGAAAGCACAGCCAGGGAAAGAGGCCTTCGGGAAATGACCTTGACCTTGAACCTCCAGCCTATGGGGCTGTGAAATGATGAATTCTTGCTGTTTAAGCTGCTGACTGTGTTATGAGGGCTGTGCAGACTGGGCGCCTCCCCAAGCAGACTCCATGACTCTTCCTTCCAGCAACACTCAGGCTCTTCCCGTGTCCTGCCGTGAACGTGGCCTGCTGCCAGGTAGCAGGAGCCCCCTCTCCCCCTACCTGCCTCAGGGACATCATAGGGCCCAGGGAGTCTCCTCCCCACCAATGGACCCTGCTTCCTCTTCCTGGTCCCTATTTCCAGCCTTTGCCATGAGATGCCCTTTCAGTCCCGAGTCTGCCTGCTCCACGCCGCCTGACCAACACCCACGAGCAGCCGCCTGCCGTCCTGCATGCAGGACAGTGTGAGGGGCCAGCATCCCTCCTCCCAGCCTCACACCCTTCATAACTCTGCCAACACAGTGGGAAACAGCACCAGCTACAAGGGGCAGTGCTGTCTTCCCCAGACACCACCAAGTGTCCACCCGCGGGCACCACTCTACATGAGGGCAGGAGCTGCCCAGGCCCTGCTGCGCCTGGGGTCCAGCAAGAAGGCGCAACCCCTGACAGAGCCTCAAGCCTCTGCAGCCTCGCTTCACCCACCCAAGGGACCTTCCTAAAGGCAAGGATGGCGGTTAGCACACAGTGGTTGGTGACAGGTGAATCACTTAAATATATCAGAAGTGCTTCATTTTTGTTGTTCTAGATACAAGGCTTGGATTACAGGATGAAAAGAACTTTTTAGCCATGTGTGGATCTCAGTGATTCAAATTCAAGCCCACAATCCAGGAGAAGTGTGAAATGGCTGTCACCATCTCCCTGCTCTCTCTCCTTCCCCAGCCCGTCCACACCCACCACTCACCCACTGCCCCCCACTCACTAGGGCCACGGGTGCAGGTACAGAGCGGGCCTGGCCTCCGTGAGGTGGCAGAATGGACAGGTCACAACCTGACTGCTCAGGGAGGGACAGAGCATGGGGACAGCTCTGCTATGAGTGAGGAGCAACGCAGGGCAGCAGAGACACAGCCATACTGACATACGGATGAGCCTCTGAATGTCAGCAGTGACGTCTACCACTTAGAACACAGTCAAGAACCCAGAACCCAGGTGTCCCTAAAGCAAAGACGTCACCCACAGCGGATGCCTCAGCCCCGTCATCAGGCCGCCTTCCTCCCACTTGAAATGCCGCTTGGACAAGAGTGAGTGGGGGTTTCCCTGTCCTTGCTCACTGGAGGCGCCCGTGAAGGGCAGGGCGGGGCCGGGTGGTCCAGAGGCAGACATGGCACTGACAGCAGCGCCGGGCAGACCAAGCCTGGGTCTGGGGATGGCAGAGCCTCGCAGTGGCCAGTGCAGGGCAGGTCCACAGACCCCAGTGACTCTCGGCGACATCGTGAGTGAGCGCACGAGGCTGTGACTGGTGCTGTCTGAGCTGTTCAGAATGCTGAGGGTCACATCACACCCACCAGGTTGTTTGAGATGTCTGGGAATCAGGGAAGGTATTGGTATTTTCAAGAGTTCAACTAAAATTTTAAATGAAACAAACACAATCCTATTATTGAGTTTTAAAGGGAAATTTTCACTTCTTGGGTCAATCCACTTATAGGGACCACCTTATCTTTCAGTAAGCCTGAAAAATCTGAAATATTTACTTGCTAATCCAACCTCGTTAGCACTGGGAATTAGCAACAGGTCTAAAAACTGAAAAGGAGACAAAATCATTCCTCTAAGACCCAAGAAAATCCACCATACCCAGAATGCAGCTAAAACAACAGGCAATTAGAGCAATGCTGAAGGGCGCCCATCCCCGCCTCTCGGCAGCCAGGCCCGCCCTGCACCCTGCACCCACGGCACCCAAAGCCTCCCAATCAGCCAGAAGAGACAAAGACACCTGAGGAGTTTCTTCCTTCCTAACTCAACAACCACAGGTCGCTGGCAGCTCTGCCCCCTGCAGTCATCTGGGGCCAAGTCTGGAGGTCATGCCACCTTCAAAACAAGAGGCACTGGCTGCTGCCTCCTAGGCAGGCAGGAAGGTGAGATTGGAAGCTGGGGCCGTCCGTCCTCTAAGGCAAGTGAGACACAAGCCTGCGGCCCACCACAAGCACCTGTATATATAGCACCCATGTGTGTAGAAGCTGGGAGAGTGGCCCAGAGGACCGACCACATCTCCATACAGACACACTCATACAAGGAAACAAGAAGGCCCTGTGTAGGTTACAATAGCACAAAATGCCCAGTCGCAAACCACAGACAAAAGTCTCGTGCATGACGAGACCACAGAACATCCTAAAAGGCAATAAAGCAGGCCTGAACAAATGGGAACACCTTGTGTGTCCAGGCCACACCCCCATGACCTGGGCAGATCAAGGCTGCTGCCCTTCCAGGACATGGGGTCTGTTCCCTGCCCTTGAGTCTGGCTGGCTTTATCAGGGCTCACCTGATAAATGTGCTGTGAGCAGCCTGTAGACACCTCACAGCATGCCTTCTACTCTCTTGAGGATGAAAGGAGGGTGCTTGGGCAAGGCCCACATGCAGCATTTTAGAGCAGAAATGGACCTTCCGGGTAGCGCCTGTGGCTCAAAGGGATAGAGCGCCAGTTCCATATGCTGGAGGTGGTGGGTTCAAACCCAGCCCCAGCCAAAAACCACAAAAAAAAAAAAAAAAAAAAAAAGAAATGGACCTTCCCAGCTGAACATGCCCAGACCACAGCCCCCAACAGCCATCCATGGCCACACGAATGACTCCAGGTGGGACCAGAAGAAGCAAACTGCTGATCCATAGGACTGTGAACCCCCATAACAGCGTTGCTTCAAATCACTACTGGGATTGAAGATTAGATAGTAACATATAAATGATACATAAACCATTCATAAATTCATAATTAAAATACCAAAAGTCCCCCCTCCAGACTAGACATGTTGATTCTACAGGGAGGGGAGAACAGAACCCACTGCCAGTTCATATGGAAAAAATAAACAGGAAAGAAAAGCCCCCCCCAAAAAAAAAAACATGAAAAGAACAAGGAACTAGCCCTTAAGATATTACAACAGCTATGAAGCATCAGTAATTAAAACTGAGCATGCAAGTTGCATGTGGACAGACATGGGGACCCGTGAACCTGACCAGTGCGCTACCAGCCACGCCCTGCAGGAAGCTGCCTCTGGCAGCCACACTGGAGACGCGGACCTGTGCACTAAGTGCAGCCTGAACAACAGCACATCTCACACAGTGCCTTCCACTGAATTCCTGTAAAAAATATTATAATTGGGGCTGGGCGCAGTGGTTCATGCCTGTAGTCCTGGGCATGTAAACTCTCGGAGGCCGAGGCGGGTGGATTGCCTGAGCTCATGAGTTCGAGACCAGCCTGAGCCAGAGTGAGACCCCATCTCTAAAAACTAGTCGGCATTATAGTGGTCACCATATGTACCGTATATACTCGAGTATATATGGTATCATTTATGTGTTACCTTCATAACCTTCAATCCTAGTAGTGATTTGAAACAACATTGTTATGGGCAACAAAGTAAGACTGTCTCAAAAAAAAAAAAAAAAAAAAAAAATTAGGGCTGTGCCTGTGGCTCAGTGAGTAGGGCCCAGGTCCCATATACTGAGGGTGGTGGATTCAAACCCAGCCCCAGCCAAACTGCAACAAAAAAATAGCCGGGTGCTATGGCGGGCACCTGTAGTTCCAGCTACTTGGGAGGCTGAGGCAGGAGAATTGCCTAAGCCCAGGAGCTGGAGGTTGTTATGAACTGTGACACCACAGCACTCTACCGAGGGTGACATAGTGAAACTCTGTTGCTAAAAAAAAAAAAAATATATATATATATATAAACAGACACAGGTTCTCGCTATATTGTGGGATTGTCTTGACCTCCTGGACGCAAAGTGTCCTCCTGCCTCAGCCTTTCAAAGTGCTAGGACTGTAGGCATAAGCCATTCTGGCCCCATTCTCTACTATATTTGTATTTCTATTGTATTTAGGTACTGTTAAAGTAAACAAAAAAAAAAAAAAAATACAAAATTAACTTGAAACCATGACTAGACTCCTGAGAATCTTTAAATGTTATAACAATAAATAAAGAAATAAATGTTATAGCCAACATTTCGAAAGGCACAATTAACTGACATACCTACAGCCACGCCTTCAACCCTTGGTAACTGAACTTTGCTGTTGTGGCCCACAAATCACTGTGGGGGACCTGCCCATCACCGCTGCCCTGCCGGTCACAGAACTCTCACCTGGAGCTGTAGACACCCCTGGGTTTGGAAGAGGGCCGCAGCCCCGGGTTTCAGCCACAGAGGTGACCCCACCTTGTCCAGGGCTGGGCACACAGCCCACTCCAGCTAGGGAGACTCAGGAAGAGTCTGCGGAGGCTTCCTAAGACCGTAACAAATACCGCCTGGCCGTTCTTCCTCCCTGAGTGAGGAAGAAGTGTGTGAAGACGCAGCAGCCACCCAGGAGCATGAAGCCACACAGCTGAGGACACACCAGAACTGCTGGCTGAAGACATAGATGCCCAGTCCTCCTGGAACCACAGCCAGCTGCCCCCTCAGGAGGCAGGGAGGACAGGGCTGCTGGTGTGGAAATCACTATCTGTGACAAACGCCCCTGCAGCCCTGTTATCTCCATCCTGTCAGTCTCACGGGCCCGGCCTGTGACAGAGGGGCTCTGTCAGTGTTTGCATGGCCTGTGGGCACTATACGTACATTTGTGACAGATAGCAGTGCGGCTTCCTGGTCTGCATGTCATCAGGAGCTGCCTCAGTTAACAGTTTCCTGAAAGAACAATGTCACAGGATGGCTGGTAGACCCAAATCCAGAAACCAGAACCTGCCAGGCACCTGGAGGGCCAGTCCTGGTGCTGGGGCAGCTGGGCCACACCAGAAGGAAGTGACTTTGGACACAGAAGAAAGGAAACTGCTGACATTTCCAGATCCCATCAGAGATGCTAGGGCCTTGTCCCAGCAAGAAGAGGTCAGACAAGCAACTTGGCCTGGGCCGGCCTGGTGGGCTGGGCCCCCAGCCTGACTACACCCCGGAGCTGTCGAAGGAGCCTGAGACCAAAGGGCTCCTGAGCCCCCAGACCACTTCCACGGGAGGTGAGATGCCCACTCAGGTGCGTCTCAGAAGGGAATGGGGGCCAAAGACAAGGACAAGGGTCTTGGTGTCACCCCCCCAGGTCTGTCATTGCCACCACACAGACTGTAGATCCTGGCAGAAGAGGGCTTGGGGGGTTGTGGGCAGGCTGGGCAGAGAGGGACAGAACCTAAGGACAGAGTGGGCCTCCAGCGTGCCCCCCACCTACCCCACTTCTCTAAGCTCCAGAACCTTCTGTCTCCCCCAGGTTGTTCTGATGGTGATCCTGGCCTAAGTAGTGGTGACGCTGGCGAGGGAGGTGGAGGAGGTGGGAAGGTCCCAAGCCTGATGACTGCACAATGCGCCTGTGACAGGTCTGTACCCAAAGGGGCAGGCACTTCAGGGCTGGCCTGCGTGTGGGGCCACACCCCAAGACACACACACTCACACACACAGCTGGCACAGCTAAGGTGACGTGGATGTAGTTTTTTTGCAATAAACTGCTCATTATAATAACGACTTTCGCTCTTAGAGAAGCAGGAGGATGGCCATTGTACAATTACTCAATAAACTGGCCATTGATGCTTCATGCACTTTTCGTTACATTTCACAATTTAAAAAATTATGCATGGCTTGGTGACTGTAGCACAGGGGTTACGGCACCAGCCACATCCACCAAAGGTGGTAGGTTCGAACCCAGCCTGGGCCAGCTAAACAACAATGACAACTGCAACAAAAACTAGCTGGGCATTGTGGTGGGCACCTGTAGTCCCAGCTACTTGGGAGGCTGAGGCAAGAGAATCACCTAAGCCCAAGAGTCAGAGTTTGCTGTGAGCTATAATGCCATGGCACTCCACCAAGGGTGATATAGTGAGACTCTGTCTCTCAAAAAAAATTAAAAAAAAATTATGTAGGAGTCAGAGTTCCAGTCACCCTGAGGATAGACCCTAAGATAACAACTTGCTTGGTCCCATCAGAGATCTGAGGCTGCAGGACAGCAACTGACCAGAACCTGAGGAGGTAGGCCTCCATGTGGGGAGGAAGGGAGGCGGTGGGCCTATGTGGGAGGCAGGTGGGCAGGAGGAGTGGGGCTGCCAGGGGAATGGGGTACAGCCCTGGTTTCCTGGGGGCAGGCATGAGATCGCAGTTGGTGAGAGGACCTTAGAATCCCTGAGAGCTGATGGAGGCCACGTGTACCAGGGGAAGGAGGGGAGCCTGGGAACCCCTCTTGCTGGCTTCCCCAGGATCCCCCATGCCCTTGTCAGGGGCTCACAGAATTTCATAGCGTGTTTTTTTGTTTGTTTGTTTGTTTGTTTTTTGAGACAGTCTCAGGCTAGAATGACATGGCATCAGCCTGGCTCACAGCAACCTCAAACTGTTGGGCTCAAGCGATCCTCCTACCTCAGCCTCCCAAATAGCTGGGACTACAGGTGCCCACCACAACACTTGGCTAATTATCTATTTTATTAGAGATGGGGTCTCACTCTTACTCCTGAGCTCAGACAATCTACCTGCCTCAGTCTCCAAGAGTGAGAGAGGATTAGAGGCGTGAACCACCTGACCTGGCCTTACAGTATGTTTTAAATTAAAAGCACATAGACCTTACAGGACCTCTGTGTACTTGGTATTTACAAAGATACAGATTTGCCATTACAGGATCCACACATTTACAAGATAGATTTGAAAGAAGGGGGAGATTTGAAATGGAATAAACTAAGTGGGTTTCAAAACAGCCACCTTAGGCTTGGAACAGTATGAGAGCCCTGCTGAACGTCCCCTCTTGGGACGCAGCGGTGACCCATGGCCAGGTATGCCATTTGTTGTGTGGAAGGAGGCCAGGCTGGCCTGAGCTACAGGCCGGAGCTGCCTGTCACCTGGCAGCCTGTTTCTTGAGCTTCCTGTCCAGACATAAACTCAGAGATCTCAGTTCTACAAATGTTTTGAAGTAAAATATAGTTTTGAAAAGATTAATCAGACCAATAAAATATAATGTGATGTGGAAACGTAATGAAGGTTTTTTCCAGTGAACGCAGTAAGTCGTTTTTCTTTGGGGTGACAGCTGCTGACAGGTGTGTGGTGCACTGTGGGCCCCCAGAAGCCATGCAGAGCCCTTGAGCTGCCATCGTCCCCAGACTGGAAGAGGGAGCATCCAGATGGGCACCCAGGAGCCCTTGCTCCCAGGGCAAGTCAGGCTCCTGGAATCCCGTCCCTCCCCCACTTGGTCCCACTGCCCTGTAAGTGTCCTTTGCCATCCTGGTCGTGACAAGCCGAGGAGAATGAGGCAAGCAGCCGCTGGAGGCCTGGCACCCTGCCGCCAGCTTTCCCAAGCAACCACGGGAGCCCCAAGCCCAAGGAGACCACATGCCCTGCAATCTGGCTCAGGAATCATTCACGGAAAAACACGCACACCATGTGCCTAATGTCTCCTCACTTCATTTCCCCGGACAGTGAACTCAATCCCTTCTCAGGCTCTCTCTTCTCCTTTCTCTAAATCCCAAATAGGTAAACACAACTAAATTCATTTTTTTTGAGACAGAGTCTCATTCTGTCACCTGGGGTTGAGTACCCTGGTATCACAGCCCACAGCAGCCTCAAAGTCTTGAGCTCAGATGATTCTCTTACCTCAGCCTACTGAGTAGTTGGGACTACAGGCGCCCGCCACAAGTCCGGCTATGTTTTTTAGAAATGGGGTCTCACTTGATGAGTCTGGTCTCGAATTCCTGAGCTCAAGCAATCCACCAGCCTCAGCCTCTCAAAGTGCTGGGATTATAGATG
This sequence comes from Loris lydekkerianus, assembly GCA_963574355.1. Lineage (NCBI taxonomy): Eukaryota > Metazoa > Chordata > Mammalia > Primates > Lorisidae > Loris > Loris lydekkerianus. The sequence continues at coordinate 25,250 of CAUYPK010014241.1, forward strand.
TGAGCCGCTGCACCGGCCTGCAACTGAAGTTTTATTCTGTAATTTATCCCTGAGATTCCACTCCACAGCTGAGAAGGGCAACCACCTGCCTCTTGAGGATGTGACCTCCTTGGCCAGCCACCTATAACAGGGACAAGTCCGTCTTGTCTCTGAGGAAAAGCCTGCTATCTGCCTTTCCTGGGAACAACCCTTGCTCTGTCTCCCCTGCCAGGGCACCACGCAGGGAAGTTGGGCCAACAGGGCCAGCTGCCCACAGAGCTGCTCTGGACCTGCTCCCGGGCCCTCCTCTCCTGAAAGCGTGAGGGACCCCACAGCTGGGTGTGCTGTCATCCTACCCGCCCACCCCAGGAACAGCCTCTGTCAGGCTGGTGAGGCAGGCCTTGCCTTTCCCTTTCTCCTGTCCCCACTCTGGGTTCCAGGCTACCAGCGCACATGACCTCCTGTCCACCCCCAGAGGCCAAAAATGGTCACCACCCGAGAGGGACAAGGGTCGGCTTGCACCCTGAGAGCAATAGAGAGGCAGACGAGAGTGTGATGTTGAGACCGGCTTCTCACAGGGGCATGACACACAGGCCCTGGAGGGCAACAGTGCTGCAAGCTCATTCTCACGGCCATGAGCGGGTGCAGCTGATAGACAAGTGCTGCTGGGAACTGGACAAAGTCCACACTGCACGGGCCCTCTATCCCCAGGCAGCTCGGGGACCCTGCCTGCAATCCCTGTCTGGGCTCCAGCTCTCAAGTCCAGGTGACAGGCATGACAGGGAAGTGGTTACGTAAGATTCACACACAGAAAACACTTGCCTCTTTGTGCCACCTCACATTTGATTTTAAGACTTACCACAATGACAGCACTTTTGTGCCTTCGCTAAGCATGGTGAGAAAGTGTTACCACACAGAGCTGGCACCCTACACCTGGGACCAATGCCCAACTAATCCCATCTCTGCCATAGCCAGTGTGAGTGACCTAAGAACCAAGAGGTGGGGAAGGTGAGGGAGGCAACACTGGGGGGGGGGGCGCGGGAGGTGCAGCTGGCACGCAACACAAAAACCAGGGCTCCATTCAGAGCAAACACGGGGAAAGGGGGCTGGAAGCTGTGGGAGTCATCTGCAGACGGTTCACACTCATCTTCTACAATAAGCTGGCAGCAAAGCCACAACACGGACCTTGCTTGTACCTGAGGACTGGTTTTCTCTTGAAGGTTTATTCATATCCAGCCCAGGAGAGTGGAGGCTGTTTGCTCACAGGGTACTTCTAGAGCTTCACCAGTGCCTGGTATACAGTTGGCAATCAATAAAAGCTTCTGGGAAGAAGGAAAATGCTCCTGGTTTGCAGCAGAAAATGGTGTCCCAGAGCAGGTGTGGTGGCTCACACCTGCAATCCCAGCAGTCTGGGAGGCCAAGGTAGGAGGATCCCTGGAGGCCACAACTTCCAGACCAGCCTGAGTCTGGAACATAGTAAGACCCTGGCTCTACTAAAAGTACAAAAATGAGTTGGGCATTGCGGCAGGCACCCATAGTCCTGGCTACTCAGGAGGCTGAGCCAGGAAGACCTCTTGAGCCTGGGACTTTGATGCCACTGTACTCAAGCCTGGGTGACAGAGCTAGACCCTGTCACTATACCACCCCCAGTCAAAAAAAAAAAAGGAAAATGCTGACCCAGTATCACCATGCATGCCAGCCAGTCACTGGCCCCTGGGGAATGGGACATCCTCCCTCTATGACAGAAACATCAGAGAATGAGGTACCCTCCCCCCCCAAATGACAGACGTTCCTTCTTCCTGGCAACAGACAAGAAGGTTTGTGGGCTAGTAAGAGTGTTTTCCCTTTATGAGACGCAGCAGGTTGGAGACACAGAGCAGACGCTCTGCAGGGTCCCCAAGAAGCCACCGCATGACCCCAACACCCTCCTCCCACCCAGCAAGTAGGCAAAGGGGGCTGCAGAGGTGACCCAGCCTGACCACTGCACTCACGGTGACTCGTAGAATTTTCTCAGTGTTCCGGGCCCCTGCAACCCTCTTAAGAGCAGCTTTCATAAGATTAAGAAGAAGGCTGATTGCTCTCTTCTCTCTGTAGACTGAATCTTGTGGTGAGCCCCATACTCAGAGCATCCCACGCTGGACACCAGTGGCCACAGGGGAGCAGTGTCCAGGAAGAACTGTAGGACTGCAACCCCTGGGGGCAACTCCTGCTACCACCAGCAGAGCACATGGAGCAGCTCCAGGAATACCTCGAGAAATGCCAACCAACCTCAGGACTACGGAAGATGCATGGTAACTCTGGACTGTCACGGTAACTTGGTGCTGCCAACACAGAATCTTCCTCACCAGGGACCCCATGGCCAACACAAGGCCCAGTGTCTCTGCACTCCCAACACCAACACATCCTCCAGATCAACAGAGACCTCGGGAGCTCACGGGTCCAGAGGCAAAGCAAGCACAACTCAACGGCACCTGGGGTACCAGCCTCAAAGGCCTTAAACAATGTGTACAAGAATTGAGAGTTCTAGAAAAACCTTCAAGTTATAAAGATGGCGCAGCTGATTGTTCCCCAGCTCATCAACAGACCAAAGCCTCAGAGATCCTTTGTAAGCCAATTACTGAGGGTTGTTCAGGTCTCAAGGCCAAGCAAAGGTGCTGTTTTCCCAACAAATAACAGATATTTGATTCTTTTAACCACTTGTGGAATTGCCTAGTTTAGCCACTAATCCCAAGGTTTGATCCTGGAGGGTCTCACTGAAACGTGAGATTGGGAAATCCCCCTGGCTCTGCTGGTACTGAATGTGACACGGGTGCCTGCGAAGGCTCTGACAAGTCCCGCAGGTCTGCCCAGCTCCCTTCCTGGTTCTGCACTCAGTGAAGCACTAGGTCCTGTTAGTGACTTTCACTGACTGGGACCAACACTCACTGGGCAGTCTGCCTTAGAGACGTTTCCGTATTTACACACACGGAGAGGCGGGGCTGGGATCCAGACATGCTGAGGAATCACCACTGCTACAAACAGCTACTGTCACAATTTAAAATAAGAATTTTGGTACTTATTTGTTTTTCTCAAAGAAAACAGACTACACTCTGACTAAGATAACATGGAAACTTAGCAACAGACCACTTCCAAGGAAGTTGCTGGTAGGCAGCCGTAATCTAACTCCACGTGCTTTCCAGGGTGGGCCCTGAAGAAGAGCTGCAGAACCACTTCTCCTGCCCAGACGCTGCTCAGTGGCATAGAGTAGACGCTTGAGCCACTGCAGCTAATGGCTTCAGCAATAAGCCGGTTAATTATTAAATATTCACGATACAAGGAGGGGGCAACACGGCTACTTTCTCCAGGAGAGAGTGACCCCAGCGGGATCTGGACTCCACGCTGCCCCCAACCGGGTCTCATCATGCTCTTGAGCCCAGCCTGAGAGAGCCTGGCCCAGAGTGGGTCTTCAGTAGCATTTGGTGGGTGTTTTTAACCCTGTTATTAACTTGGATTTCATGGTTCGACGTGCATTCCATAAGGAGCCTCAGTTAATCAGGGCACCTTACTGACACTTTAAAACCCATACAAGTGACTACGCCAGCCTGGCTGGGAGCGGCCGCTCTCTTACACATCACAGGCAGGCCCCAGGTGTACAGCAAAGCTCACTAAGGAAAACATGCTTGTCCCCAGAGACTGTGCCTTCATTTGGCCACTCTGAGGACAGACCAAGGGAAGGAGGGGAGGCGACCAGAGGACTGCCTCTGTAAGAGGCAGGAGGACTTCCTGACTGCCCACACCTCCAGACACAACCTGGCCCCCCGCAGCCCCTTTGCAAGTGACCGTGTCACCTGTGCCCTCAAGGGAAGCAAAGGGATGACCCCTCCCTCCTGGATGCTGTGACATGTGACATGACACCTGGAACTAACAAGCTCCCCTGCCAGGAGCTTTCAGTCCAGGTCACCAGTGGGAGCCCTGGCGCTGCCCGAGCCTCACACGTGTCTACACAGTCTCCACCAGCTTCAAGATTTACAGATGTGGCAGCACCTTCAGGTAAACGGAGCCCCCAGTCTGGGACCCGCTTGGGCACTCTCACAAGGCTGGTGACAGCGGTGGGGGCAAGCCCTACTCTGTGCATGACACCAAGAAAGGTGACACACAGGGTCCAGCAGCAACAGGGGAGGGACACAGAGACCAGAGGCCTGGACACTCCTTCCAGGTCTGGCATTGAGAAGGGGAGGAACTGGGAAGGGAGTGAGAGCCACCTCACGTCTCCAGTCAGATCCTAACAAGGAAAACTAAAGAACCTTCTTTAAATTAGGTTCCCCGGTTTGTTCATCAAGCAATTATTTAGGCCGGGGCAAGGTCAGAGGACAGACGGGGCCTGAAAGGAGAGTGCGCCTGCCTCAGTGGGGTGGACCTCGTGGGGCACACGTGGGGGGGCAGTGGTCTGAGGGTGACGAGAGTGACTGAGAGCCTAACACTGCCCGGTGCCTGGTCAGCGCAGTCTCCTTTCCCAAGTCTGGAGCGAGGTGTCCACCGGCACACTGCTGCCCACCCCTCCCAGGACAGCCCCCTCAGGGAGGCTGTCCAGTGAAGCCCCAGCAGCCACAAATCAGTGTCCAGGACACTGGCCTGTGCTATGGTCCCATCCAGCTTACACATGTCCTGAGGTTTGTGAGGGAGTGAGAGGGCACTCCTTATCACAGCACCCTCACCTCAGACTCAAGGGTCACTTTCCCTCACTGGGCCGAGGCCCCTGCACTTCCACACTTGGGTTTCCAGCTTCTGCTTCTGGGAACACGCCTCTGTAAATCATACCCATTGTTCACAAACCCAGAGCCCCAGGCTGGATCTGATGCCTCTCCTGAGAATGACCCCACCTGCTACAAGGGCTGATGCACAGTAATCGGATCTGAGGAGGAGAAAGCTCCAGATCAGAGCCCAGCCAAGTGCGAGCTGAGGAAAACAAAATTAATCTGAGTGGGTCCTCTGGAGAGTGAGGTCCCTTCACAGGCAATTTCCCTGTCTCTGGCTCTAGAAAATAAAGTCAGTTTCCTAACTTGGGGGTTTAGGTTTCTCCACAACTGCCTGATGACATCCATCTCCGAGGGGCCTGACCAGTCACCCCCATACACAGCTGTCATGGGTCTGCTGCCCTGTCACCCTCTGTAGGGACCAGGCAGGCAGCAGGGTCCCCATGTCACAGACAGAAACTGGAGGCCTGAGGCTCAGACACCCTGGCTAATCACAGGCTGGGAACAGAGCAGAGCCGAATCTCATCTGAGGTCAATGTCAAGGATGCGGGCAGAGTCACAGGGACTGCCATAACCAGTTGACGGGAGTAACACAGTAGCGTCGGTTTGGCGAAACCCACACGTTCTCTGCTCAGTTTACAGACCACTGTAGGAGTCTGTGCCGCCCACAGCACCCCGTGAGATGTGACGAGAGCAAGGGCCGCAGGGGTGCATCTGTGCCCGCCCTCCCAGAACGCGCCACACACCCACGGGCACAATGCCTCCGGGCCTGCATGGGCTGTCGCCTGACAGGGGTAGGATGCCCCCAGTGCCCCTCTTCTTGCCCCTCCCAGGAGGCCCCCCACAGAGAGGCAGGGGGCACACTCTAAGCCCCAGAACAGCCCGGTGCCCAGCCTGGCCCCGCTCACCAGTAGAAGTAATAGGCCAGCGCCACGGCCAGCAGGGCCACACAGACCCCCGAGAACAGGCAGGCTGAGTAGCCGTTCAGCATCTTGGGCCTTGGTGCTTGTGTGCTCCTGGAAGTCAGTGAGGAAAGACTGCAGGGAGCAGGCGTCCGCCCGCAGAGGATGAGGAATGCAGACTCAGCGAGCAGGATTAGGGCCAGGCCTGAGCTGCCCCGGACTAGCAGGGGCTATGGCCACCAAAAGCCTCTGGCTACAGAAGGAGGTGGATGGGCGCCCCCAGCGCTCCTTCCTGGCCAGCAGTGCCCTCCAAGCCACAGGAGTAGCTCAGGAAATAGCAGAAATGCACAGAAGTAGCACATAAGGAGCCAGCCCTGCCTCTTGCCCAGCGCTACAGGCTCTGCCGTCGGGGCACCCGCTAATCCAATAAGCAGCTTTGGGCTAGAGCCGCTGTAAACAGGCAGCGTCCTGGGGCAGCCAGGACACAGGTCAGTGGGCCCCGCCCGGCACTGACCCTGGGCCGAGGGACCTGAGTGTCCACACGTGTTCCTTCCCCATCTGTCAGAGGCTATGGAAACAGCCCTATACCAGTGCCACTCAAGGCAGGGTCGTGGGGAGAGCCAGGAGCCAGACCCTGTGAGTGGACAAGCCTCCTGCCCTGTGTGAGGCCAGGCTCCGGCTTCAGCCAAGAAGAGCCGCTGGCGGCCCAGTCCCAGAGGCCACATACTGCTGCCACCGGCTCCAAAGTTGAAAGACCTCTGTACTCTGGGTCCCACCATTCAGGGTCCCCACACGTTCCCCAGGCTTTAACTTTTGAATCAGAAATGACCGAGTTAGAAGGCAAAACAAAGAAAAAAAGGCTGAACTAGTGAGATGGGATCAAACGACCCAGGGACAAGAGTATCCCCCTGTGAGACTGCCTCGGGTGCGAAGGGCATCTACAGACACAGGAGGAAAGGAGAAAGGAGCTTTCCTGTGGGCGCCTCCAGGCTTCTTCTTCACTAGGGCCAAGCATCTGCTGGGGGATGAGAGCCCGTCCCCAACAGGGGCCACCGCGCCACCCCACCCTCCATGCAGGGAGCTGAGGACTGCCCCGAGGGACCTGCAGCCGGGTGTCAAGTTTGTTGCTCACGGCCTGAAGACACTCAGCCTTGTGAGCCTGGTGACAAGCTGTCACACCCCAGGGTACCAGTCCTGCCCCCGACATCTTGACCTCACATGATTCCAGGAGACCTAGAGCTACCCACCAAGCTGTTCCCAGATGCCAGAGCCTCGGGACAGTGAAATGACAGATGTCTGTTGTTGTAGCTGCTGAACTTGGGGGTGATTTGTTACACAGCAAGATAACTAACAGGACCATGCAGGTGTTGCTGCAATGTTTTCCACAGGGGCTCAGCATGTGCCAGCTCAACAGTCCCTGCAGCACTGTCACTCCGCAGACCCCGTCCCAGCGAGCAGCACCAACTAACCTGGCTCCCACTGTGACATGCACACAGTGGAACCAAGTCAGACATCCCTTTGGTCCTGTTAGAAGCCCTAGAAACTGAAGACTGTCTAAGAGACAGAAGAGAAAGGAGAGATACAGGGGCTCATGCCTATACTCCCAGCATTTTGGGGGGCTGAGGCAGAAGGATCACTTGAGCCCTGGAGTTCAAGACCAACCTGGGCAACATAGTAAGACCCCCATCTCTACAAAAAAAATAGAAAAATTAGCCAGGCATGGTGGTGCATGCCTGAGGTCTCAACAACTCAGGAGGCTGAGGCAGCAGAATCGCTTGACCCCAGAGCTCAAGATTGTAGTGTGCTATGATGATGCTATGGCACTCTAGCCTAGGTGACAGAGAAAGACCCTTTCTCATTAAAAAAATAAAAAGAGAGAGAGATAAAGAAAGGGAGAGCGGGGTGGCGCCTGTGGCTCAGTGAGTGGGGCGCCAGCCCCATATACTGAGGGTGGCAGGTTCAAACCCAGCCCCGGCCGAACTGCAACCAAAAAATAGCCAGAGTTGTTGCGGGCGCCTGTAGTCCCAGCTGCTTGGGAGGCTGAGGCGGGAGAATCGCGGGAGCCCAGGAGTTGGAGGTTGCTGTGAGTCCTGTGACATCACGGCACTCCACCGAGGGCGGTAAAGTGAGACTCTGTCTCTACAAAAAAAAAAAAAAAAAAAAAAAGAAAGGTAGAGAGAAAGAACAAGAAAGAAAAGGAGACAGGAGGAAATCAGCCTCCCAGGCCCAGCAGAGCACAGCCTGCTCACTCCCCTCCTGCCATGGGGTCCTGCAGGGCTGGCGGGGTCCCTGCAGCATGCAGTCACGCTCCCTTCCAGCAAGACCCTGCCAGAGGTATACAGTGGCAATGCCTGCAGGGAAGGGGCCGGCTGCCAGTGAATGCCTTGGGGTAGCTAGGAAGACACAGGGGAGTTCTGCAAGGACTTCCAGAAAAGTCTTGGCCCTGATGAAAGCTTCCACGAGGAAATCCCTTCTCCTACCCTGGACTTCCCTGCATCAAATCTCACTGGCTTCACAGAGGAGGCAGGCCTGCAGGGAAAGCCAGCCAGCAGGTGGCTAGGACATGCACAGAGCACAGGCTGGCAGCCACCGTGGAGTTCCAGACCCCTGGGGCTTCCCTTCCACATCAGTCCAGTCAGATTCTGCTACTCTCACCTTTGAGCCACATGCACCACACCCAGTGGGCACTGGGACCTGCGCTTCTAGGGGCTGAAAGGCCTGCATGCATTGAGCACTTGCCCAAACTCAGAAGTCACATACAGCACCCCTTCGGCAAGAGCAAGGCAGCTTCCCTGGGGCTTGCTGACACTTGTAGCCCCATGTCAGGAGCATTAGTTCACTTGGGCCTAAGGAAAGGGGCATCTTCTGTTGTAAAGCAAACATGGCTGTAATTCAGAGCAGTATGTATAAAGACAATTCATCTTAAAATGAAACCAGACTCCTATTATAGAAAGATGCTCAGGAAACTTAGCATCCCAAGGGCCCATGGCCTGCTTTAAATTCACCTTTCTTTTTCAGTGGAGAATAAAAGCTCATTCACGTCATCAAGATTTTAACAAGTCCCAGGTAAAGGAAGCAGGCCAAGCAGCTATGTCCACACAGAGTGCCTCTGCTGACAGAGGCCACCAGGACCGCAAGGGGTCAGACGGTCCGACAGTCTGCACTGAGAAAATGAAGAACACCTTGCTTTTGCCAAGGTATCCAGCGGCCAGCACATTCTCTACAGCTTCGGTCTATGACGGAACAGGGCTGCCAGGTGGAACACAGTTATGCAGACACCACTCAGCGTGCTCCAGGAAAGGAAACAGCTGGCAGTTCCCAGTGCCCACAACGTACTGCTTTTATCTGTGGGCCCTTCCCCAGAGGACCACAAAGTGAACTGCTGTGGCCAGGCCAGGCCAGGGGCGGTGCCATCCTGCCATGGGACATTTCCTTCTAGGGGTGTGGCTGCCTCAGACCACTCTGGGGACAGATGAGAGCTACAGATGCCCCCATGAAAAAAACGCACAACCCCCAATCAAGCAGCATCATGCACACAGCTGCCGGGGTGGGGGGCTGGGAAGAGGGCTGTGAGGAAGCCCAAAGCCGCAGAGGCCAGTGCCAGCCTGGGGTGATGTCAGCTCACATGGCGGAGGGTCTGGGCAGCTGTCCTTCCTGCTACAGAGCCAGGTCTCAGCTGGCCATCTCACCTTCCTGACCCTCGGCTCCTTATCTACGAAGTAACAGGGTTTACTCCACCAGCTGCCCCCAGGGTGTAGGGTCTTCCTGCGTGACCCTTAGGAGCAGGTCCTGGGTGACGACCAGGAGGGCTGTTGTAAGGCTCCCACCAGAGCACCATCCTGTCATTCTGGGCAGAAGGCCAGCAATCGTTTGTCCACTAAGTGCATGTGGGGACTGGGTGAGCACCACCTCCCTGGCTAAGGCTTTCCTGTTCCTTAGTCCCCCAGAGTGGACAGAGGCACTGCTGGCCAAGACAGGCTCCTGTGGAAAGCCTGGGACACAGGGCCAGCCTCCCTGCAACACCCACTTACTGCCTTTCTAACAAAAATGAAAAGAAAATCCTCTTTTCCCAGAGAGTTGCTCAGCTGACTGTGTCTGAATAATAAATCACCCCAATGTTGAGCAGACCTGGCCGGGAGAACTTGGGTGTGTCTGAGCTGTGGGTGTGAAGCAGAGGTGCTACAGGCCTGGTCTGGGCTTGCTTGCCTGGCTCTCACAGAGGGTGCAGGGGCCCTGGGCCTGATGGTGCAGAAGCTTCCTCCATGGCAGCTGCTGGTCTCTACGCCAAGGCTAATTCTCACTACAAGAAATACTTGGGGCTTGGAGCCTGTGGCTCAAGCGGCTAAGGCGCCAGCCACATACACCTGAGCTGGCGGGTTCAAATCCAGCCCAGCCTGCCAAACAACAATGATGGCTGCAACCAAAAAAATAGCTGGGCATTGTGGAGGGTAGCTACTTGGGAGGCAGAGGCAGGAGAATCGCTTGAGCCCAGGAGTTGGATGTTGCTGTGAGCTGTAATGCGACAGCACTCTACCCAGGGCAACAGCTTGAGGCTCTGTCTCAAAAAAAAAAAAAAAGAAAAGAAAAGAAAAAGAAATACTTGGGAGACTTTCAGAGGCCTCTGTCGGCCCTGCCCTCCTCCAGAAAGGCTTCAGTTTGCCAGCACCAGCAAACTGCCCAGGCCCCCAGCTAGGGACTGTCACAGGCTACAGCAGCCTCCTGTGCTACATGGCTGCCCCCCCCGCCCCCCGCTCTGCTGGTGCCAGCACTTAGGCCTGCTTCCTCCTGGCCCTGCCTCCTACTCCGTGCCCCTCAGGCCCTGAGCTGAGCCCAGCAGTGGGATAGTCTCCCATGTCCTCACGGTAAAGCATGCTGGCAGGACACAACCCCTCTGTGACTCCTCTAAGTTTTCTGAAGTCAGCTGGGTGCTCCCCTGCTCAGGGCCCAGGTCAGGAGTCCCCTCTAGGCAGCCCCCCCACTGCTGGTGCACAATGTGCCGTGGCTGCCCTGTTCCACTGCCCGGCAGTTACCCTGCCTGAGTCCCACTGCTTGCCTCTGAATCTCCACCACCAGCACCTCCTCTGTGCTGTCTATTTTGTCTTCCAGCGACACTGCAGGCTCCCAGACACTGCTGCTCTCTCCTGCAGGGTGCCTCACACTCTCTAACACAGCGCCACACCCACAGACCTCCCGGCATCCTAGGAGAGGCCCTACTGCCTGACACAGCCACACAGACCAGGACCAGCAAGCCTAGGACACAGGGACTGGCAGAGCCTCTGTGGCCCCTTAAGTCACCAGCCTTGAGCATGGGCACAGCTGAGGGAAGGTCTGTAGTCCCTCCCCTGGTCCCTGCGAGCTGGGGACAGGCACACACCAAGCTCTAGGGCAGCTGGCAAGCAACCTCAGTCCTCAGGCTGCTGTGGCCAAGGGCCTGCTCTCCTCAAACGCTCAAAACTAGGCTAGCCTCTCCTGTCCACAGTGACTTTGCAGCCTATGGACACCTGCTTTGGTGACTTGTTGGCCTGGCCTTGGTAGCATTTGCAGAGGTGTGTGGGTTCTTCCCCCTGCCCCCAGCGCCCACTTTCCTTTCTGTGACCCATCTCAGTCTCCTTCTCAACAGAAGACACCCCCTTTCCTCTGCACCAGCTGGCCTGTGCAGGTCCACCACTCAGCCGGTGTGCCCAGAGTCCCAAACCTCCCAGGCCACTGATGCTTCCTTTGACTGTGGTCTTGCCCAACCCCACCACTTGTAGGTCAGTGTCAAGGCCTCTGAGCCCCTCCCCCGCTGCTTTCCTCTGGGTTTTCTTGGTCCCTGGTTTTCCCCACGGTGTGGCCAGAAATGACTCGTCTACAATACAATCCGGGCCACGATAGGCCCTACCACAACTGCCATCCACATTCCTGCCCAGGTCCTCACCTTTGCTGGGGCCACCTGAGCCTGTCCAGCCAGGCTAACCTTTTGGCCCTCCGTACTCTCCTGGCTGGAACTGCCCAGGGCTCCTCAGGCACTGACTCCCCACGAGGCCAGGCCCTGTGGCCCCTGGAGGCTGTGTGGGTTTTGTGTCTCATGTTTCCACTGGACTACAGGCTACCAGGGCACAGCCTGAGGCTTGGCCGGGTCTCTCCAGGTGCACAGGAAGTTCTCCACTGTGCAGGCACAGAGCAGGAGTGAGCAGCCCAGCAGGCCAGCGCTCCCGGGAGGGGGGCTCCACACCTCATGCCCCCGCCTACTTCCTCACTTACAAACCTCAGGGGTTTCCAAGTCACTACTCCAGCTTTCTACCTGGAGGCCCGAGGCAGGCGCGGAGGAGTCCTGTTCTCTGCTGAGGCTGTCTTGGCTCTGTGCCCTCTGGCCTTCCTGGACTCCTGCGGCACACCGAGCCCCCTTCCCATCATGTCCCTCCCATATCTGCATTTATAAAGTGACTGCTGCTGGCTGCCACTAGCTCAGCATCTATGCCACTTAGGGCATCCGCCCTTTGGATTCTAACCCCAGCACTCATCCTGCTTCCAAACTGTGCCTCCGTCTCCTCACTGTGAAGTGGGAAAAACAACGTACCTACATCACCAGGTCGTGGTGAAGTCCAAAAGAATACCCTGGGCAGAACAATGCCTGCATGATGAATGCCCCAAAATGGTCAGCAGTGGTGACAACATCATTGCTAGTCCCAAATCCTTCCCTGTGGAGGAAAGAGACAGGCTGAAATTTTTAAAAACATACAAAAAAAGCAAAAATAGACAAATGGTATTACATCCAACCAAAAAGCTTCTGCAGTGCAAAGGAAACAACAGAGTGAAGAGAATACCCACAGAAAAAAGATGTGGGAGAAAATATTTGCAAACCACACATCCAGTACAGGACAACATCCAAAATATATAAGGAACTCAAACTCAATAGCAAGAAAATGAGCGACTCAATTTAAAAGTGAGCAAAGGACACAAGTAGGCATTTCTTAAAAGAAGACACACGGGCATATAAAAACACTGAACATCACTAACCACCAGGGACGCGGAAATTAACCCACTGTGAGATCTCACCTCATGCCCGTTACAACAGCCATTGTCAAAAAACACAAGGAATGGCTTGGCACCTGTAGCTCAGCAGCTAGGATGCCAGCCACATACACCAGAGCTGGCGGGTTCGAATCCGGCCCAGGCCTGCCAAACAACAATGACAACTACAAGCCCCCCCCCCCCAAAAAAAAATAGCTGGTGTTGTAGCAGGTGCCTGTAGTTCCAGCTACTTGGTAAGCTGAGGCAAGAGAATCGCTTAAGCCCAAGAGTTTGAGGTTGCTGTGAGCTGTGATGCTACAGCACTCTACCCAGGGTGACAGCTTGAGACTCTGTCTCAAAAAAAAAATAAAAGCCCCAAGGAATGGTAGCAAGTTTTGGGTGGGTGGCATGTGGGGAAGAAGGAGCTCCACATGCTGCTGGGGGTGTAAACTAGTGTGAGCATTACAGAAGACAACATGGAGAGTGCACAAAACCTGAAAGGCAGAACCACAATGTTGAAACCGTGAGCGGTCAGCACACAGAAGGGCTGTCTGCGCTGCTGGGTTTACTCAGCAGCACCATTTACAAGAGCTACGGCGTGAAGTCAACCTACACGCAGACAAATGAATGAAAAAGGAAATAAAATGTTGTGCCTGAACAATGGAGCATTATTTGGTTGTTAAAAATTCATGCATTTGCACTTGACTGTTTATAGCAGCTCAATTAACAATTGCAAAGATGTGGAATCAACCCTGGAATGAATTAATCAACTGTAGTATATGTCTACCACAGAATACTACTTAGCCATAAAAAGATAGAGAATTTTTAGGCAGCGCCTGTGGCTCAAAGGAGTAGAGCGCCAGCCCCATATGCCGGAGGTAGTGGGTTCAAACCCAGCCCTGGCCAAAAACTGCAAAAAAAAAAAAAAAAAAAAATGATGGAGACTTTGCATCTCCCATACTAACCTATAAGGATTTGCAGAACATTCTCCTAAGTGAGGTTTCTCAAGAATGGAAAAGCAAGTATCCTATGTACTCAGTACTAATGTGAAGATAGTAGATGAACAACTACAGGATCACACAAGAGAGAAACAGGTAAACTGCCCACGGGGGTGGGGAGGAGCTCATTAGCTCCCACCTGCTGTCAGGGACAAGCAGCGGCACACGGCACACTCCTGGGCGAAGGACTCAACCACAACTCAGACTTTGGACTTCACTTCACAAATGCAAAAAATGTAACCTAATCATATGTACCCTCATATTAACCCACAGTAAAAAAAAAAGAAGGAAATCCTGTCATTTGAGACAACTTGGATAGATCCGAAGGACATTATGTTCAGTGAAATAATTCAGATGAGAAAGATGAATGCACATAATTTTACTCATACGCAGAATCTCAGAAAGTCCATCTCACAGAAACAGAGGCTGAGGGGCAGGGAGGCCCTAGGAGGAGCCGCTGGCTGAAGGGGCACAAAGTCTCAGACTGGAGGAGTGAGTCTCGGTGGCCCGGGACACTGCACAGCGGTCACAGTTAGTAATAATGTATCACAGAGTTTTAAAATTGTGAAAACAGTAGATTTTCCCACACACAAAAAAATCAGTGAAATTATGTTAATAAGCTTAATTAAGTCTTTCTACAACATATGCATAGACCAAAACATCACATTGTGCCTGTAATTATACACAAAATTATGTGTCAATTAAGAATGACCAAATAGGGCGACGCCTGTGGCTCAGTGGGTAGGGTGCTGGCCCCATATACCAAGGGTGGTGGGTTCAAACTTGACCCCATCCAAACTGCAACAAAAAAATGGCCAGGTGTTGGGGCAGGCACCTGTAGTCCCAGCTACTTGGGAGGCTGAGGCAAGAGAATCGCCTAAGCCCAGGAGTTGGAGATGGCTGTGAGCTGTGACGCCATAGCACTCTACCGAGGCCGATAAACTGAAACTGTCTCTATAAAAAATAATAATAAATAAATACCTGAGACTCTGCTCCAGGTTAAAAGGACCCAGTGTCCTTTTTTAAGCTGAATTTGAGTATATTACTCAAGAAAATGTCATAGGAGCCAGGCGTGGTGGCTCATGCCTGTAGTCCCAGCACTCAGGAGGCTGAGTTGGGAGGCTCACCTGCGCGTAAGAGTCGAAGGCCACTGCAGCTAGGCTGACACCACAGGACTAGAGCCCGGGGGACAGAGCGAACTCTGCCTAAGAAAAAGAAACTATCATAGGGACACAGTATCTCTAGAATCTAGAGTCTACATGATTTCCCTGAACCTGAAAAATCAGTGATTTATAACAAAAATATTAAACAGGAAGAACAAATTTGTGGATAAAATTTCAATTTTGTGAATAAAATTTCCTAAAGGTTTCCTTAGAGCAGCAACATAAAACAGGATGGTTTGGGGACATTGATAAAGCCTTTCTTTAGATAAATCCCATGAAATTTCTACATTCTCTTTCTCGTGAAACTAATCAAGAGAAACTCAAGGTGTAATTAATTTTTTTTTTACCAGCAGTGGTGGGTAGCTCTGTGGCTTTGGATACAAGTTGTCCCCAGGAGAGACACTCAGGTACTATCTCCTGGCTCTGAAGGGTGACACCCAACCCTGTGCCTGGCTGTGATAATCAACCCTGAGGACACTGGGGCTGTCCAGTCATGGGGCCACAGAGGGTCTCTGCCAAGCAGTAGACACTTTTCACCCCAAACCTGGGACACCCTTGTGCCCCTGCCTGGTGAAACCCACCCAACAGCGAGCCCTGCCCCTCAGCCCCTTCCCTGGATGCCGTCCTCCACATCAGCGGGGTGTGCACACACCTCCACCTCCCTGGCCACTCGGAAACTAGTACCCAGCATTCCCACCACCCTAAGCCCCAGCCCCACCCCCAGTCAGGTGCTGTGGCCTCTGAGCTAGCAGCACGGCTGATACCACTGCAGTCCCAGGGGGCCGAGGGAACCCGACAGGTAAGAGAGGACGTGGGCCATGCCAAGGTCATACGAGGTGACAGGTACTTCTCCTGAATTACTATGAGCACCACAATGCTGCTCTTTTCCATCCCCAGAAGTGCGCCTGGAGCAAGGCGCCCTGGAGCTTGTCCCTGACTTCACTTCACCTCAGGCTCTTACAATGAAATTACAGTTAATAACCACATTTCCACACTTTTCCTCAAGGACACCGTATCAATTTGTGTCATCCCGAACCTCAAGACATCAGGTTCTGACGAGACCCACAAAGCTACAAAGGCAAGGTGCTGCCAGCATCCAGGACAAAGATATCCCTTCTCTCCACCACGCACAAGCTTCTGGCCCACAAGCACACCTTGGTCACACAGCCCAGCCACATCCTGCTGCGTTATGAGGTTAATGAGATGCCGTGCTCCTGCAGGAAGGTCCCACCTCACCAGCCGGTTTATCTGGATTTAGCTCAGCATTAGGGCAACAGGGGCAACTCAGTGCCCACGTGGGCCGCCCTGCTGGGCTCCTCTGTGAGGTCTCTGCCACGGCCACTCTGCTCAGCTCCCATTCCACTCCCTCCAGCCATGTCTCCCTCCAGGACAGCAGAGCCTCGGGAGCTACTCTGCTCAGCTCCCATTCCACTCCCTCCAGCCATGTCTCCCTCCAGGGCAGCAGAGCCTCGGGAGCTACTCTGCTCCAGGCAGCAGACAGCACCGTCCCAACCTGCCCCTCTGCATCTCACATGAAAGAATGAGCACACAAACAGAACAGGCACCCCACCCATGACACGGCTCCAGGCTCTGACTTGCCCACCTCGGTGGCAGAGGCTCCAGGCAGAGACCAGTGATCGCAGGGAGCAGCTGATGAAGTGTCCTTCCAACCACACAGGGACAGAAGCACAAGGCGCAGGTTACTATGCAAACCAAACAAAGAGTAAACAGCCCGAGGGGTGAGCCCGAGGGGCCAGCCAGGCTCAGGGGCTCTGAGGCCTCCTCAGAGAGTCTCTGTGTAAGTCCTTAGCTGTGGCTGGCACTGCCCTGAGGCATTCGTCAAAGGCCAGAGGAGGTGATGTGCACAGAGCATCTAATGGGGATTAGCCACCCAGCTGTCCCTGGAGCAGGGGCCTCCTTTTTAGAGGGCAGGCTATGTCCTAAGTTGCTGCCAGCTCTGGGGACGTGTGGCCCAGCTGTCTGGCCTTTGGGCACCTCAAGTTGGGATAATGAGGATGCACTTATTTTTTCAAAATGCTGTGTATTTGAACTGGTCATCCAACTTTGCTTCCTGAACATGTGGCCTTCTAAGGACAGTCTCTCAGGCACATGGGAGCTCCTGGTGGGGATGACATGAACACTGTCCTGAAGAGCCTGCAGGCTCTGCCTGGTGTCAGTAAGAGGCAGACACAGCAGAGCAAAAAGGGCACTGGCCTGGGGACAAACTTCAGATCGCTGTGAAACACAAGCAAACAGCATGTGTACACAGACAACCAGACCAGCACAGGCCCCATCAGCATGCCCAGTGTTTCCCATAACCAGAGCTACCAGCTCCAAACTCATCCCAGGAAAAAAACTCCTACATGGAAAGCAATGTTTAAAGAAAACGCAGTTTCAGACACAAAATCCATGTGAATAATTATTATGATTCTTCAAATCCATATGAATCAGCTTATTTTATTAAACATTCCAACTAAAAACTAGTATTAACTTTTCTATCAAACCTAAGACTTGGAGGAAATGGAGGTTTCTGCTCCAGGCAGAAGGCACCCAGACTATCCCAGAAGGCTGTCTATAACATTTTCAAAACCTCTTCATGAAACTTACCCTAATCCAAGAAAACAAAAACAGTATAAGTCGCAAAATGCTGAAATGCTATGAGCATAAAGATTCTTCCACAGGGTTTTTAGCAGTTAAAACACAGGCTCACACGCATGTCCAGAGGCAGGGAACTCGGTGACATGTGTTTATCTGACTGCAGATTCCCCACAGAGGGAGATGCAGCTACGGTCTGAGAAGCGGTCTACCAGTCTATGGCAGACCAGGTGCCACAGGGCACTGGAGAGCCATGCGGAACAGAACGGAACACACTGCTCCTAGCGGGGGGGCAGCCTCTCACAGTGCCCACCTCAAGGCAGGCCCACCTGAGGAGGAGGGACTCGGGGAGGGAGGGCAGGAACAGAAAGGCCCAGAGGCCAAGGACCCAAGAGGGAACTGCCAAATGAGGTTTTCATGTCTCTTCCCTGTACTCTGTGTGCTGGGCCCTCCTCCTCCCTTCCCCCACTCGGCAGGGCCGGCTGACGCTCTCCAGGGCAGGCCACAAGGCCAGAGCCCTGGCTGCTGTCCATAGCAGAGGCCACACTCTCTCGGGTGAGGGGGTGAGGAGACATGAGTGTGGATTGCTATGTTCCCTGGTGTTTTCCTCAATTTTGTCTCCATGATTCTCCATATACATTTTCAAAACTGTAAACTGGTGCGGTCTGTTCCTTTCCTGTGGTGTAAAACGGAGGACAGCGGTGCCCTTGGAAACCCCTGATGTGCCACTACCTGACCAGTGACTGTGCTGCTATCGCTGAATTCGCACCCTCTGCCCTGACACCTGAACTCTCCCCTTCCCCATGGCTTCTGATCAGCTGAGTGGTTATTATCTGTTTCAGCTTGTGGTGGGGAGCTGGGCCAGGATGCAGCAGGCCCAGCTGGCCAGAGAGGGAGTGTAAGTTTCACCCAAACACCCTTAAAAGGAGTTCCAGAAGTTCAGGCAAGATGTTCCAACACCAGTGGGGTTCACAGTTGATGGGTGCCCTGGTCCTCTGGGGGTCCTGAGGACTCACTCACGTTTCACAGCATCCCTGAGGAGGCAGATACTCCTGGGAGCTTCATTCTGCAGATGACGAAGTGAGGTTCAGAGAGGTTCAGTCACTTGCCCAAAGTCACAGAGCAAGTAGCAGAACCAGGATTCAAACCCAGGCTATCTACTATAAAACCACGGCTCCCATAAACAAGAACTGGGTCTTAAACAGCCCAAGATCAAAACTAACCAAGACGCTCTGAAAGGCAGACTTCCCACAGCCACTGTGGCTCGTGAGAGGGACAGAGCAGGGGTGCAGATGGGAGAGGGCCTTTCTTGTGCTGGCTTCTGAAGCCAGGCCCGAATGGACGAGGAACAAGCTCTGCCACCCCAGCCCGAAGGCTGAGACTGGCATGTGCTCACAGCTGGGGCAGACCAGCCTGCCTGGTTCTGTAGCTTGAATGAGCCATGCCAAGCAAGCGCACCCCAAGTTTTGAACTCTGTGGCAGTTTTGAAAATTAATGATATTTTAAAAACTAATAGAATGTAATTCAGCTTGCTGTAAAAATCTCAAACCAAGCAGAGGTGCCGATCAAAAGAGAACGCTTGGCGGATGGTGCCTGTGGCTCAAAGGAGTAGGGCACCGTTCCCATATACTAGAGGTGGTGGGTTCAAACCCAGCCCTGGCCAAAAACTGAAAAAACAAACAAACAAAAGAGAAAGCTTGGCCTTTGCCCCTCTCTGCCCTGAGGAATGATCTCTGCTAAGAGTTTTGTTGATTCTTCTGAAGATACGTCACCAGTAAATGCGATTGTCACATGTCCTGGCACTGTGTGACTCTAACCCCACTGTCCCTCAGTGCTGTGATAGGCAGAGCTTCCTTGTCCTCACACAACTGTGGGCGGCAGGCAGTAGGGCCACAGAGCTGGCCCAATACCCAGCCCCCACCAGCGGGCAGGGGACGCAGGAGAGGGGCAGACTGAGACTACAGCTCCTGCCTCACAGGTCATCCCTCAAAGCACGTAGACCAGCCACTGGCAGATGGTGCTACCACATCACGTCGACACCGCCCCTTCATCTGCGCAGTCAGGTACAGATTATTTCACTGCATGGAGGTGTTAGAAGGTCTACAGCCATGCTCCTACCAAGGATGGGAGGCGCCTGGAACACTCCTACGCACCCACCACACACCCCTGCCCAGTACCTGTGATCACTGTCATCTAGGCCTCAGAAGGGACCCGTCGGCCCACCCTCACCAACACCCAGCACTGCTCCCACATGTCCCCGTAGGCCGACAAGCCACACACAAGGTCTGGCAAGTGTCTCCTGCCACAGAAACAGTCTCCTGAGAGCCGCAGGCTGGGGAGGGCTGAGAGCCTCTGCTTAGAAGCCTCCTCCAAGAAGGCCTAATATTCAGTATTTTGTATTATTTCTATTATTTTTTTTTTTTAGAGATGACATCTCGCTCTGTCGCCGAGGCTGGAATGCAGGGCCCACTGCAGCGTCTGGCTCCAGGGCCCAGGACTCTAGGCTCATGGCACCATGTTAGGCCTGCACTTTATTTTTTGAAAATGGGTGTGCGCTACTTTTGTAATCTCACGCCCACTTGCCAGGCAGCCTCAGATAACATGGATGATACACTCCCTGCCCATGCCTCCCCAGCTCCATAGCACTTGGCCCTGGCCCTTCTCTGCTCAGGTGAGCCTGCCAGGCTCAGGTGCCCACACCCAGCACGGGGGTCAGAGATAAGCCTCTGCCCTTTGCAGTTGTCCTGTCCCAGGTCTCCTGCTGCAGGGGCATAAGGTGGACGGGCACACTGCCTGACAGGCTGTTTCTGCTGGGACGTTCCTGTCTGTGTCTCTGTGAGCAGCAGCTGCCTGTGGGTGCAGCTGGCTGGCCGTGGCCATCCTGGGCACATTGCTGTCTCCAGCCCTTGGTGGTGTCACTTGCTCCTTACGCCCCTTCCATCGAGCGACTTACCCATAACTTGAAAGCCTCATGGGTCCTTTGGCCCTGTCCTTGGTGGGTGGGCGTCCATGCGGAGTGTTGCTGCTTCCCAGGCTCTCTGCCACCCTCCCCAAAGCCGCGCACTCTGGGTGACCCCATGGAACACAGGTGTTACAGGAACATGTATGTAGGAGGCCTAGCGGCACCACGTGTTCAAATTAAGGCCTTTAACCTGACAGGACCAGAGGGGCCGAAGGGGACAGGAAGTGGGGGTCAACTGGGTGGCAGGGCCCCCCTGCCAGGGTCACTCTTCCCACCAGCCTCAGGGTGCCCTGGGCAGGGACCGGCTCCTTCTCTCTGTGTCCGTCCCTGGTTCACAGACTTTTGAAATTCAATGCTGATGTTCTCTGGAAGGTTCTGTTTAGTCTCGAGAACATTTTGCTTCTGCTGTAGCTTTAAGGAATTCTCCCGTCATGGACTTCAAGCTCTTTTCCCCTGGCCCCACCCTTATGGGGAGGATTCTTGGATGGGCTCTCTGGAACCTTAAGCCCTGGTTCTCCCAGCCAGTGGGATGACATCCTGAAGCAGGCCTTCCCAGTTAACGTTACCCTTCACCTTCTAGCCTTCACAACTTTTCAGTAAAAATTGTTGTTACATGTGTTTCATATTTCCAATGTCTGTTAAGATGATAAAAATAATGCTCATTCCCAAAAACAGAAAGTTTTACGCCTTCTTGCCCAGGGTTCCCAGTGGCAGCTCAGCATTCTGAGCCATGAGGTGTCCGAGCAGGAACGCTCCTCCTGCCTTGGCCTCCCAGAGTGTGGGAACCACAGGTGTGAGCCACCGTGCCTGGCCCCAATGTGCATCTTTAACTCTCAGAGTCTCACACTTGGCCTCCCTGCTCCTCTGGGACCTGGCAGCCATGCTGGGGTCGACTATGTCCCAGTCACTCATGTGACATCTGTGGCAGACACAGGCAAGACAGTTTCATCGATATCAGAAAGATTGAACTGCTTGGCCAGCTCTGTGTGCCAGAGACGTCACAAGGTGGATGAGACGCAGCACTCAACACACCTCACCTTCCCTGACAGAGCAGGGTTAGCAAGGACAGGCACAGCCAGGGAATTTCCAGGCTAAAGAGGAGAAACACTCTCCTTGCAGGGACAGGGCAGAGGTGGGGGGTCCCGGGCACATGGGTTTCCCCAAAGCTTAGGAAGAGCCAGATGCAGGGAGTGCAGAAGCGGAGGGGACAGCTGGAACTCCCATATTCTCTCCTGGAGTTCCACCCGGGACCTACTCAGGTGCCCCAAACTCAAAAGTGACGTAGAAAGTTCAGTTTGGGGGAGCTTTCCCATGCTTCCCACTCTTACCTGCTGGTGGTCCTTGGGTGAAGCTTGTGATAGCAGCAGAGGCGATGGGTGGGGAAGCCATGGGGCTGGCTTTTATCTTGCCCCACCCTGCCTAGGTTGGGAGGGCCCCAGAGGGAGGAGTCCTGCAGATCCTCTGCCTGCCCAGGAGAGGTGGGGCTGACTGCATGGCCCTACCCACTGCCCAGGCTGAGTCTGCACACCAGGAAGGCAGCAGCAGCCGGGAGCATGGCCTGCAGGGACAGGGAGGAGGGCCTGGGGACCGTGTCCCCAGGTTGCCCACACCCCACTGCACCAGCACCGACAAGAGGAGAATGTCCTTCTCAGAAGGGGCCGGTGCCTTCGGCTTCTGGTTTCCATAGAGACTAAAAACGCAAACAAGAAACCCAAGTCACAGTGGCAGAACCACCAACTGAAGGTGTGTGCTCTAGATGAAGTGGGGGCAGGAGGAAAGCCTAGAAACAGAGCAATGCTGCTTTCTCCTGTTTGGATGAAAGGTTAAGACACAGAGGTGTCTGAAATGCTGGCAACTGAGGGGTAAGAAAATGCTGGCCGCTGACCCTAAACACACTCCACCTGGCTTCCCCCAGCAGGGCAGCCCTGGGCCAGGCCAGAATGGCAGCCCCACTCCCTGGCAGCGGGTGGGGCTTAGAGAGAGAGAGTACTTCAAAAGGAAAAGCCCAGGCTGTGCTCCTCCATCTTCCTACCCGGAATGCAGATGAAATGGCAAGGGTATGGCAACCATATTGAGACTAGCAAACCCTAATCAGGAAGATAGAAGCTCTGGGCTGAATGGGAAGTCAAAGAGGCCTAGGTCTGGAGAGGAAAACAGACCTACTATTTGTGGAAGTGCTCGTCAGGGGGCAGAGGCTGCTGCCAACAGAACTGAATGATAAGAAATATAAGATTTTTGGCTGGGCTTGGTGGCTCATGCCAGTAATCTTAACCCTCTGGGAGCCCAAGGTAGGAGGGTCCCTTAAGCTCAGGAGCTCAAGAACAGATAGAGCAAGGCAAGACCTCATCCCTACTAAAAATAGAAAAACTAGCCGGGTGTTGTGGCAGGTATCTGTAGTCCCAGCTACCTGGGAGGCTGAAGCAGGAGGATCACTTGAGCCCAAGACTTTGAGATTGCTGTGAGCTACGATGATACCACAGCACTCTAAAGACTCTGCCTCAAAAAAAAAAAAAAAAAAAGAAAAAGAAAAGAAAAGAAAACTTTTTTTTTTTTTTTTTTCTTAGAGACAGAGTTGTACTTTGTCGCCCTTGGTAAAGTGCTGTGCCGTCACAGCTCAAAGCAACCTCCAGCTTTGGGGGTTAGGCGATTCTCTTGCCTCAGAGGTCTAGGGCTGCTCCTCCCCACCTGGCAGCCGGTGGGCTGCACCTATCAATGCCTGCGGCTTACTCATGGCTCCCGGGTATAGAGACATCACCATAGCCCACCACAGGAGAGGGAGCCAGAGCCATGCCTACACAGAGCCGTGGCAAGTCCTGTGACCCCAGATCCAGGGTCTCTGGGACCCGCCAGGCCCCAACAGGCCCCAACAGGCCCCACCAGACGGGAGCTGGACCTGCAGGCAACCGGGAACCCAGGCAGAGGTGCCTTCACTTCTGAGCTTGTCTAGCTCCCAGAGCACTGAACCTCACAGCTCCTCACCAGCAACCTGACATCTGGAAAGCAATGGGCCAGGCTGCCGCCGCCGCCACGGCGCTCCCACCACGTGTGATGCTGAACCCTGCTGCCGTGACACCTCGTCACCCTGCACACTTCACGAGCACCGGCAAGCAAAACCGTCCCTCCTTATTACGAGTTGCATCTCCTTTTCTAGAGCTTTAAGTTCCAAAAAGAGGAATCTTTTTCATTATAAAAAATTTACCCCAAATAACAAAGCCCACACTACAACAATCCATCAAACATTTGCTAATCCTTCACAAAAACAGCATCAGACTTGGGGAAATTAGTCAAAGAACGTCCCACCACTCCCACCGATTCCTAGATCCCTGAGTCCTTGGATCTGTGGAATGTTCCCCACACCCTGGCTTAGGGGGATATTCCCCCCTCCCCAGACACACAGCCCAGCTCCTCTGGGGTGTCCAAAGGGGTGGACAGGAGGTTAGTCTCTTATTAAGAAAATAATTAACGCTTCATCCCTAAAAAAAAACTAGCACAGAGAATCAGCAACGGGGGGCCAATTACTGATTAACAAAGTGTAGCCACCAAGCCCAGTTTATTACCAAGTGGAAGTGACCTGTCATGGGCATGCAGAGGCACATAGGTGAGTGCAACTGCAGGTGGGGGTGCCCTGACCCAACCACATGCAGCCACTTCACCGCCACAGAGGCCGTGCTCAGGGAAGCTGACAACCTGTGGTCACTGCCCTCAGGAGTGATTGAATATGCCACCAACTCCAGCAAATATCGGGACCAAGGCCTGCTAAGGGCCTGAGTGCATGGTTCCGGCTGTCCAGCAAGGTGGCCCAACAGACAATTCCTGAGAACAGGCCTGGAGACACCGGAGGTGGGCCCGCATGACAGCAGGAAGCCGTCCCAGCTCCTAGCAGCTCCCAGAACAGCAGAGGGGACTGTCCCCATGCACAGTGGGACAGCTCAGGCTCACAGGGTGCTGCTGTGCCACTTCCTGTCCCTAGGTCTGCCTGCTTGGGGACCCCCAAGCAGAAACACACAGGCTTTCTCTTTTCGTGTCTGGCTCGTGTCCTCACAGTCCATCGTGTTGTCACACGTCAGAGTCCCTCACTCTCAAGGTTGAGTGAGCCTACACTGTGTGTGGGCCGTGGCTGAGCCTATGTCCCACAGTAGGAGCTGAAACCTTCACCCCAGTGTGACAGCATTTGGAGAGGGGCCCTGGAGAGCCAGGGAGGTCAAATGTGAGGAGCCCCCTGAGAAGTGACACAGGGGGGCTCAGTGCCACCTCCTGCCTGAGGACGTGATCTGGAAGCCGCCCTCCAGAGCTGTAAGGGCCACAGCAGCCCAAACAGACGAAAGGCCTGCTATCACATTCTCTCTTATATGAATCTTAGTTTCAGCTTTCACATTTAGGTCCATGATCCATTTTGACTTTTTTTTTCCTGAGACAATCTCACTCTGTGCTCTGGGCTACGGTACAGAGACGTCACCATAGCCCACCACAACCCCAGACTCCTGGGCTCTAGCGATCCTCCTGCCTCAGCCTCCCAAGTAGCTGGGACTACAGGTACCTGCCACACCTGGCTAATTTTTCTATCTTTAGTAGAAACAGGGTCTCATTCTTGCTCTAGGCTGGTCTCAAAACTCCTGGGCTCAAGGGACCCTCCCGCCTCAACCTCCCAGAGTGCTGGGATTCCAGGCGTGAACCGCCGTGCCTGGCCAGATGTTTTAATATAGTTGTGGAGTAGGGTGAAGAGTCACTACTTTTTAAAGCAGGTGTCCTGTGTTGCCCTTTGATGTTTTAACTCTGCTCCTCCACTTTCTCTGGGTTGTATAGCGGAGAAGCCTTTCTCAATTCTGTTCACGTTTTACTTTCATCTCTCTTCCTCTGTACACGTAGGTTTTTGCCTCTGGCTGCTTTTAAGATTTCAGCATTTGATTATGATGTGCACCAGTGTGGTTTTCTTCCTGTTTCTTCTGCTCAGGATTGTTGAGGTTCTTAAATATGAGTTTGTACCAAATTTGGAAAAATTCTACCCATTTTTTTCCCCAAATATTTCCCACCACATACAACTCATTTCTGGAAATCTGCTCCTTTCTGTCTTTCCTCAGATGTGCTTCATCTGTTTTTTTGGTCTTTCTTCTCTATGATTCGTTTTACAAAATGTTGGGTCTTCAAGTTCCTTTCCTCCTGCAATGTTTAAACTACCATTAATCCCAACAAGTGCACTGTTCATCATTCTAAAAATATTCGGGTCTATTTTAATATCTCCTACTTTCTCTTTATCTTCCTTATTTTAATTTTTCACTATTATGCTTGCATAATAATAGTTGTCTATCTTTTTTTTTTTTTGAGACAGAGTCTATGTCACCCTGGGTAGAGTGCCGTGGTGTCACAGCTCACAGCAACCTCAGACTCTTGGGCTTAAGCGATTCTCTTGCCTCAGCCTCCCAAGTAGCTGGGACTACGGGAACCCACCACAACGCCCGGCTATCTTTTGTTGCAGTTGTCAAAGTGTACCCAAATGTTGTTCACTCTACCTATGTTTCTGTACCCATTGACCATCCCCACTTGATCCGATCCCCTCCCCTCTTCCCAGCCCCTGGCAACCCTTGTTCTACTCTCTGCCTCCATCAGTGCTACTATGGCTATTTTCTCCGCTGCTGAACACATAGCACATATTTATCACAGCCGTTTTAACACCCTGGTCTGCTACTTCTATCACCTGGGTAGCTGTGGCCCTGCCTGGATCTGCGTCTTTTATAATGATTGATTTTTCTCCTCTTCTGGATTACTTGTGTGACAAGTGATTTTCGAGCGGCTTCTGGACCTTGTGAACTCGGTGTTGGATGCTGAGCTTCGCCAAGTCCTCTCACTGACGCTGGGCTTCGCTCTGGGAGCAGTCAACTTAGAATCCCACTCATTCTTTCGAGTCCTGCTTTTAAGCTTTGTGTGGGTGGGTCCAGGGCAGGCTTCTGTGGGAGGTGACCTGACCGGCTTTGAACTAAGGTCTTTGTGTCTGCCTGCTGAGCACTTGTACTTCACCCCGAGCCCAGTACGAACTGCAGGATTCCCTGCCCCTCTGCAGTGGTCCTCACCCTGCACACACACGCCCGGCCAGCACTCAGCCGGGGCCTCCTCAGCTCTGCGGCTCTTCTTTCTGCAACACTCTCCTGTCCAGGCTGCTCTCCACAAACTCCAGCCTTCCCAGAGCCCTACACTGTTCCCACCAGCCATGGCCTCCCCGTCCCTGTGGCGCAGCTGGCACCTCTGCAGGGGGTAAGCAGGTGGCCCTCTCACGTGGCCAAAGTCCTGCACATCCAGCAGCTGAGATCTATGGCTTCCTAGGCTTGTGTTTGATTTCCTGGTTGATAAAGGCAGATGTGAAGTCCAGGTCCTATCTTTCCATCATGGCTACAGGTAGAAATTGGGGTCTTGTATTTTGAATTAAATTCTTCACTAATCCTAAATGGGCTTCTTTAATGGATCTGACCTACGTTTCCTGTCCAAGAAGCTCTGATATAAATCTAAAGCAGAATCCCAGGCCAGGCATGGTGCTCACGCCTGTGACCAGCACTCTGGGAGGCCAAGGTGGGAGGATGGCTTGAGCCCCAGAGTTGGAGGCTGCAGGGAGCTGTGACCCAACCGCTGTACTTAGCCTGGGAGACAGAGTGAGGCCCCTCTCAAAAAAAAAAAAAAAGTTCCTCTTTTTCTGGCTGGAACCATGGAGGGTGTTGAAGACAAGAAAAAGAAGGTTCCTGCTGTGCCAGAAACCCTTAGGAAAAAGCGAAAGAATTTTGCAGAGCTGAAGATCAAGCGTCTGAGAAAGAAGTGTGCCCAAAAGATGGTGAGTAAACCGTTTTGAGGCATTGATCACCTAAGAAGCCGTGTGATTGAGAAGGAGGTGAATGTTTGTGTGTGGCAAGACATGTTTTTATTCACTATTATAGTAAGAAGTTGCTTAGCTCCCTAACGTATTCTTCAGTAGAGGGACTGTTTACATTTCTTGCTCTGGCAAGAAAAAATGTTTCAAAGGAAGGTTTTGTTTTGTTTTTTTAAATGACTGGCATTGCTAATTGTGATAAGGAGCCAACAAGTCTTATAATTGGTTTGCAGCTTCGAAAGGCAAGGAGGAAGCTTATCTATGAAAAAGCTAAGCATTATCATAAAGAATATAGGCAGATGTACAGAACTGAGATTCGGATGGCTAGGATGGCAAGAAAAGCTGGCAACTTCTATGTACCTGCAGAACCAAAA
>CAUYPK010014242.1:0-10603 GCA_963574355.1 Loris lydekkerianus
GGCGGGGGGGGGCCGGGCCCGGGGGGGGGGGGGGGGGGGGGGGCGCTGGACCCCAGGGTGCTGGAGGCTGGGTATTGGGGTTGCTTTTCAGCAAACAGGCCAGGGCTCACCTGGGTGAAGAAACGGTGAGTGTGGGTAGAGGTTGGGGTTTCTCTCCTCCCTGGAGGCCACGTTATCCTCCTGTACTCAGGGCTGAGATGGATGTCCAGGCCTGTCTGCTAGAGGGAGCCATCTGTGAGGGCACACTCTGGCCCAGAATGTTTACACAGGGGCCATCCAAGGGCTGCCAAACTCTGGATGTCCCCTGTCCCCCATCTCGGGAGCTGGGACTCTGGAGATGAGAGGGCCGGCCAGAGCTCATGCAGATAGCTAGTGGCTGCCCCAGGCCTACAGCCAACTCCCCTTTCTACCCAGTGGCCAGAAGGCTGGGAAGGGCTCTCCATGGCGGTTGGAAGTGGCTTGGAGCCCTGTGGGTTGCATGTTTCAGGGCTGAGCAGGTAGCCTGCTGAGGTTGTTAGGGCCCCCCAGGCACTGGGCCTGGCTCTCTGGGTGCAGTGGGAGGTTCACTGTACCCAGCTGTGGAGGTCAGCACAGCAGCACAACAGCCATAGGCCAGGCTCTCTCACTGTCCTGCCGTCAGGAAGTCCCAAGTCAGGCATGGAGGGAGGCTCCTCACAGCCTCTCCCCTTGGACAGAGATGGCACCTCCTCCCTGTGTCCTGGCAGGTCATCCCTCTGTGGGTGGCTGTGTCCTCATGTC
This sequence comes from Loris lydekkerianus, assembly GCA_963574355.1. Lineage (NCBI taxonomy): Eukaryota > Metazoa > Chordata > Mammalia > Primates > Lorisidae > Loris > Loris lydekkerianus. Next base: position 760 of record CAUYPK010014242.1, read on the forward strand.
CTCTACATACGAGGATACCTGTCAGGTTGCGTTACAGCTGCCCTGATGACTTTATTTTACCTTAATCTTCTCTCTGGACCCTATGTCTGAATAAATTGGTCATATTCTGAAGTGCCAGGAGCTAAGACTTCAACACATGGCTCTGGGGGGACACAATTCAGTCCCTAGCCCACAGTGCCCATCACTCTGGTGTCCTGAGTGCCTGCAGTTTTGCTCCTGGGGCAGCCTCAGACACAGTATCCTACTGATGTCCCCATCACAGGCTGGCCTGGATGCTTCCTTACTCTGGAAATCCAGTAGGTTTCCTGTGGGGAGCACAGGTCCTGGGTGGTTCCAGCACTGCTGAGGATGTCCTCCTGCCCTGAGCATCAGGGATGCTCAGCCTGGCTGGACACACCACCTGGTGGCAGAGCAGGACCCTGGGACAGGCATGTAGCTTGTGGATGAGCAGGCTGTGTGGCAGGGGCCTTGGGCAGCCTCACCCCCTTAGCCAGACCCTCAAAGGCTCGGGGCAGCCCCTCAGGCCCCCTGAGGGTGGCAGTCAGGGTGCACTGTCTACCTGGGCAACCCCTGCCCCGCACACCCACTACAGCTCTGCGAGGCCTGTGTGCGATGCCCTCTCAGAAGCCTGGCTATAGGCTCCGTCTGCTGTGACTGGGCCCTTCCTCACAAATGTGTCCCTCACCCGAAAGGCTTGCAGGGTTTCAGGAAACGCAGACCTGTCAGGGCTGGTTCCTGTCTGTGCCTCTAGCTAATGCCTGCCCTTGGGGCCAGGCTTCCCTGCTGTGTGGGGAGTGCTCTGGGAGGGGGTGTGGAGGCCGGGGAAGGGGGGGGGGGAGAGGGCAGCAGCCCTGGGTCTGCCCTTTCAGATGGTGTGGTCTGAAGGCTTCCCTGAGAAATGGGGCAGGAACGCTCATCTCCCAGGGCCACTGTGTGGAATAAAATCACTGAGCCTGGCTAAGGCTGCGAGCGTCCCCAGTGCCATGTGTGAGGGCGTGTGCTCCCTCCAGGCTCTGCCACGTCCCCTGCACCTCCTCCAAAGAGCCCTCAGGGTCTGGGAGGGCTGCATCTTGGGTCTCCCCTCTGGTACGCATGCTGGCCTCACATGGACTCTGCCTTTGGCCTGGCCCTGTCCTTAAGGAGGGGCAGCTCCAGCCCTGCCTGGTCTGTGAGATAAAGGCACCAGAAAGCTGCTCTCAGCACCTATGACCACAGCAGCAGCAGCAGGAGGCCTCCCCTCAGGCTGGGCAGGCCCAGGGGCAGGTGCAGCCTCTGCAGACCCACCTGCCCTTACACGGTGCCAAGGCTGCACCCTGGGTCCCAGCTGGGGACCTGGGGATCCGAGTGGACTCACTGTCCCAGGGTATTCCACATTCAAGGAGGGTGACCTGAGCTCTGGTGCAGCTCTCCGCAGCCTCTGCAAAGGGTGGTGATTCTGTCTGTCTGTCCTCCTCAGTGCTGCCTGGAGCCCATGCCCTAGGTGTGTTGGTAGCTCAGAGCCACATACTTCCCACCTTCCCTGCTCCCGAGGCCATTTCCCAGTCCCTTTTGACACCATATTCCAGAGAGCAGGCCCCCCAGCTCCCGAGGGCTCCCTGGCTGCCTGTCTGCCCTAGCCTCCTTCACTGTGTCCCCTAACACAGCCACCTCCAGTGCAGAGTGTTCTTGGCACAGGGGTCTGTGAGCCCTGAGCACACTGGGTGTGGGCCCTGCAGGCCTGCAGGGCTTTAATCTTGGTGCTAGAAGTTCCCAGCTGGCACAGGTAGTGTTTACTTTCACTAATCCTTCCAGAAACAAGGGCTCAGGCGAGGAGAACATTCGCTGCACAGTGATTCATGTGGAGGAGTGGTCCCCCTGCTGCCTGAGCTCACCCCTGGGAGCCAGGCTGCTCGGAGGCCCTCTGGCCCTGGCCTCTGGGTCCCCTGCTGCTGTTCAGGGGACCAAGGGGTATCCTCAGATGCCCTTGAAATCCTTGGTGGCTTCTGATTGCAGACTTCAGTTAGGTGGTGGGAGGCAGATGAGTGGGGGTTTCGGAAGTCACACCACCACCACGAATGCCTTTCCAGCTCTCTCTAAAGGGGGACCCCTCCCTGGACACTCCCCAGTGGGTGCTAATTTTGGGGCTCCGTCTGTTGGCCATGGTCCCTCACACACCTCAGGCATCCCTGAAGTGTTGTTCCGTCACAGCGGCCCATCAGGTCAACAGAGGAATTCCACGGAAAGGTTCTGACGAATGAGCCCCCACCGTCCGCGGGCTCAGCCCTTTCCAGAAGTTTCGTCCGTGTGGCAACGCTGGGCTGAGCCTGGGGAGTTCCCAGCTTCTAGGGCGGGATGTTGACAGATCCGTCCGGTGCAACAGAACAGCCAGGCTGCCCCTTTTGTGCTTTTATTCCTCCTCCAACTGTCTGCACAGCGTCTCTGTGACGCAGGCTCCTTGCCAGGCGTGTTGGTGGCTGTCCCGGGCCAAGCCCAGGTGACACTGGAGGGTGCTTGCTAATAGCTGCTCCCCTACCCCTGCCTTGACTTGAGGCTCCCCCGCTTCTGGGGTTCACATGTCTGTTACTTCTCTCTTGCTCTCAGGGTCACTCTGTTGGCAGTGAGCCTGAGGCCACCACCCCTGCCCCCTGTCCTTCTAATTGTCAGCTAGAAAACCAGGAGGCTGGCCTGCTGGGATCATGTCTGAAACGGGAATGGAAAGACCACAGTGAGGAGGCAGGGAGACCTGTACGTGGTGGGGGCGCCTGTCCTGACGTCCAGGACGTGTTCTGCTCCTAGTAGATGGCTGGAATGTGCAGGGGCCCTGAGGAGGCCTAGATCGGGTGTGTGGGGCCTGAGGCCAGGCAGAGCTGGGGGCTGGGGTGCCAGAGCCGGTCATCCCACTAGGGGCCGTGATGCCACCACCGCTTTCCTGCTGGCTCTCAGAGTCAGGCCCGTGGAGGCTCCTCCTTGACGTCTAATCAGGCTGTCCGCCCATTTAAGTAACAACACTTCCTGCCCATGAGTGTCGGCCGGCTGGGATGAAACCAGCTCGCCACATTATTGGTGGGAGGTTGCAAAGGACTTCCTATCTGGGGAGTGAGAAGGATTGTGGCCTCTGGAGTGTCCAGGAAGGGGAAAGCCCAGCTTCCTGGTTTAGGAACAAACAGGGGATGTGGACCCCAAATGCATTTGATGTGCTCTAGGGACGGAAACAATTGGCCAGAGCTGTGCCAGGCACCTCCCTCCTGCACTGATGTCCTGGCCCCTCATTGTCCCCTGGGCCAGTGCTTTTCCTGGGGTTAGACAGGCGGCTGGCCCAGGCCAAGAGTCCACAAAATGCTCAGGCTTCTCAGCTCTGTGGAGTCCACTGTAAGGTGTGATGTCCCCTCTGCTGTGGACCTTGGCCACTGCCATCTAATGCTCACTCCTCAGATTCTCAGACACAGGCATTTGGTGAGCCCCACTGTTGGTGCAGGCCTTGTCCCCATGGGGTGGGTCCCAGGCTCATGGCCTTTCAGGTGGGGCTTGGGAGAGCAAGCTGCGTCTCCCAGGTTTCTGTGCCAGGCCTCAGGCCTGGGGTACCAATAACACCTTCTCCTCTGCCTACACACCAATAGTTGGATGCTGCCTCAGGGCTCCCTCTAGCCAGGCCAGACATGCTGGATGGTCCTTGTCTCTGAGAACCTTTTGACAAGAATCCCAGTGTCTCCCACAAGCTGGGTAACCCTCAGGAGGCTGCTATGGCTTCCCCAAGTCCCTCACGGGGTGAACTGTGCCTCTAGTTGGTCTCTGCTCTTCCCCATTCCCCTGCCATGCAGCATGTGCTCTGAGGGGGCCCACTCAGCAAACCACCTGCCCTTGCTAAGGTCCAGGCTGTCTCTCAGTGGTCCCCTTGTCACACTTCTCTTTGTGACCCCCGAGGCCACTGCCGTCCAGGGCAGAAGGTCCCTGCCTCTAGGCCAGGCCTTTGTTTCCTTGGACTCCGGACTTGATGGGAAGGGGTAGAGCTGGAAGGGGCCAGGAGGGCGAGAGGGCCATGAGCCCCCCCATGGATCCAGCTGAGTGGGGGATTCTGGCCAGTGCCCAGATTGCTGGCACAGCCCCCAGAGCCTGTGGGTTACATAAGGCATCCTTGTCCTTATATAACCAGGGCAAAGGGGCATAAAAAGCCCCAAGCAAGTCAAAACAACCATCCCGGGCGGGGAGACCTGGGAGGACAAACAGAGGAAAGTGGTGAGTAACTAGGAAATCCCCGGCCTCTTGCGGGAGGGCCTTTGGGTGGGGCGGCCCAGGAGAGAAAGTGGTTAGACAGACAGACGGTGGACTGATGGCAGAGGCATCGCTGCCCCTGGGTGACAGGCTGGGCATAGCCATGCAACTGGCCTGAGGGTCTGGAGCCTTAGGGCCCCAGCGATGCATTCCCTCCTCGTGCCCCACTTCAGGCCCCAGCTTGTGCCAGGCATAGTGCACTCTTTAAAGATCTGGGGCCTGTCGCATTGTGGCTGGGAGGCTTCTTTGCTCTGACCCCTCTGTGCACCCTTAGAAGGCAGTGCAAAATCCCCTGACGGAGGACACAGGGAGCCTGGGGAGGGCCAGGCCCCAGGAGGACGGGCTGCATTACCAAAGCCCTGGGGCTGCTATGGGAGATTTAACACAATTCATTCTCACAGTTCAGGGGCCAGAGTTTCAAAGTCAAGGTGTCAGTAGGGCCACCTCCCTTTGAAGGCGTCAGAAGAGAGTCCCTCCTGCCACCCCCAGCTTCCAGTGGCTCCTATCTCTGCCCACGTCTTCGCAGGCCAGCTCCCTGTGTCTGTGTGTCCTGGGCCTGCACCTCCACACACATCCCCGCTCCCGGCTCCCTACTTCCTAACACTTGTCCTGGGATTCTGAGTTCCCCCCAATCAAATCTCTCATCTGCAAAGATCCTTTTCCCAAATAAGTTCCCATTTGCATGTTTCAGGGGCTAGGGACCCGTACATAGCGTCAGGGACATGGGTCAGCCCTCTCCACCTGGCATGGGAAGGCCCTCCAACTTCCCGGCTTTGTCTGTGACAGACAGGTTACCTGGAGGTCTCCGACTTGGAATGAACTTGGCTGGGGATGAAGCACAGAGCTAGTGGAGGCCCCTGTGTCAGACCCGGGCCTCTTCTTCCCACCTCCCCACCCCACCGGTGCCCTGTCTCAGGGCCCTGCATTTCCCTTCCTGGGTGAGGAGCCACATGCAGATCCCACCCTGTTCTCTGACCTTCTGGTGCTGGGCAGACATTGATTGCCCTCAACACACTGGAAGTATGGGGACCCTGACCACGAAGCAGTGAGGAGGCATGTGGGTGAGGGGATTGTGAGGAGAAAGGGGGCCCAGGAGGCCCTTGGAAACCCACCTAGGGACTTATCCAAGCTGTGCCTATCCCCCTTCCAGCACCCAAAGCCCCTTTTGCACAGGCTGAGATGTCCAGAGCTTTCCAGGGCTACCACTTCCCCTCAAAGCAACCCCAGACAGCACCTGCCCTGCTCCTGTGCTTGAAACAGGGGAGACCACAGCCTGGGGAAGGGGGCTCCTGCTTATTGTTCCCCTGCCTTCCCTGAACTGTTTTCCTAAGTGAGGCCACACCTCCTGGCTTCCTGGGGTGGTGCCCAGTGGCTCCTCAGCCCTGCTCACCAGGAGGCTTGGGAGCAGCAGGAGCCCCTCAGATTCTCCCTGCTATGGACAGAAGAAGGCTGGGCATCGTCACCCCCAGGAAGTGGCCAGACAAGGAACATTTTTAGGAGACCCCAACACGGACAAAGTGGGGATACTCATAAAAGCTCTGGGGGCAGCTGGGCAAACCATAGACACAACTTCCTGTCCCTGCCACCCCAGAGGGCGCAGGACCTCAGGACCCTGCTCCCTGAGCAGGGGAGAGAGAGGAAACTCACCTGGGGTGGCAGACAGGGTCCCCCCAGTCGTGTGGCCAGCAGACCCACTGGCTTCTTGGGTCTGAAAACTCCCATGTGAATCCCAGACCTAGACAGTCTGTGGTGCCTGCACGTGCCAGGTGTGAGGAATGTGCTAGGGGATCTGGCCCCCCAAGTCTCGTGGCCTGGCCCCTTGGACCAACGCACCTGTTTTCAGCCTGTCCCCTGATTCCTCATGTCTTGTTGATCTGACAGGGAATGGCTTTTATAACTAATACATGCCGTTATTTTGAGCTCTAAGTTCATGTGTTTAGATATTCACCTTTAATGTGGTAGAGACAACTGGATTTAGAAACTTAGACTGGTCCCTCTGTTCTCTTTTCTTGCATTCTTTACTTCAGTATTTTGTAGCATTTGATTTTAATTTGTCCAGTGGTTTTGGCAAAATGTTTTATTTTATGTCTTTTAGCGGTTGCTTAGAGGTTACGATAGTAGACTAGACGTTCATGGCCTGCTCAGAGCTCACATTTCGCCACGTTGAGCCCAGGTGGGGCTTTGACCATGTGGACCTCTGGCTACAAGCTGCCGTGTGCTATGTCCACAGACACCGAAAATCTCACCAGACAATGCTGTTTTTTTTTTTGTTTGTTTGTTTACATCAGTCCTACATATTTTAAAGAAATTAAAGAAGAAAAATCGTTTAGAAAACATTTACCCAGCCATCCACTGTTTCTATTTCTCTCCCTCCATTCCTGAAGTTCTGAGTTTCCTCTGTGACTTTCCCTTCAGCTTGAGAACTTCGTTTAGTGTTTCTTTCAGAGCAGATTTGGGAGTGATGATTTCTTTCATTTGAGAAGTTTTTCTTTTAAACTTCAAAGACTGAAGAATGTGTCCACTGGATGCAGAATTCGGGGGATGATGACTTTTCCTCTGTTCTTTAAGGATATTACCCTACTATTATCTGGCCTCTATGTTTTGTTTAACAAATTAATTTTTGTTTGTTTTTAAAATTCCAGTGCTTGTTTATTTTGCACTTGGTTTCCTTTTAATTAGTAAACTTTTAAAAGAGTGGATTCATTTATTGATTTGGGTTTTTTTGGTTTTATTGCAGAGTCTCACTCTGTCACCCAAGGTAGTGGGAGGTGGCATCAGCCTGGCTCACAGCAACCTCAAACTGTTGGGCTCAACTGATCCTACCGCTTCGGCCTCCCAGAGTGCTAGGATTACAGGCGTGAACCATCATGCCCACCCTAAAGAGTAGGTTTAGGTTTATAGGAAAATTGCACAGAAAGTGCAGAGAATTCCCATCCGCCCTGCCCACCTGCTCATCACACCCTCCTGTGAGTATGTGGCTGGTGCTGGACTTGGGCTGCTCTTGCTGAGCTGGTGCTGATGTGCTGTAATAACCGGTTTGTGTCTTATACCAGCGTGACTCTGTGTGGTCCATTCTTTGAATTTGGACAATGTATAAGGACATGCATCCATCACTATGGCACCATGCAGAGTAGTCTCTTGCCGTAAAACACCTTGTGTTCCGCCTGTTCCTCCCTCCCTCCTCCACCCGCTCAGCAGCCCCTGATCTTTCTACTATTTCCACAAAGCCTTGCCTTTCCTGGGTGTCACATTGTTGATACTATAAAGTATGTAGTCATTTCAGACTAGATTCTTTCACTAAGTAATACACGTTTAAAGTTCCTCTGTGTCTTTGCATGGCCTTTTATGGCCTTTGTTTTGTTTTAGTTTGTAGTTTTTGAGACAGGGTCTCACTCTGTTGCCCAAGCTAAAGTGCAATGATGTCATTGTAACTCAAAGCAACCTCAAACTCCTGGACCCAATTGATCCTTCTGCCTTAGCCTCCAGAGTAGCTGGGACTACAGGTGCCCACCATGATGCTCTGCTTATTTTTCTATTTTTTATAGAGATAAGTTCTTGCTATGTTGCTCAGGCTGGTCTTGAACTCCTGGCCTCCCAAAGTGCTGGGGTTACAGACTGAGCCACTGTGCCTGGACCTTCATGCTTTTTGAGAAGTCCCTGGTCATTTGAATCCCTGTTCCCCTGTGTGTTCTCTGCATATTTGCAAGATTTTTAATTTGATTTCCTTTTTAGCAGTTTGTGATGAGTCTGGCTGGTTTTCTTTGAGTTTAACCTGTCTGGGATTGGTTGAACTTATTGAAACTGTTAATTTATGTCTCCTTCCAAATTTGGGAAGTTTTCTGATATTATTCCTCAAATATTTTCTGTACCAATCACTTCCTCCTCCCCTCTGGGACTGCAATGACATTAATGTTAGTACTTTTGATATCATTCATAGGCCCTTAAGGCTATGTTAATTTTTCCCCAAGTCTTATTTTTCTTTCTTTATTTAGAAAATCTTTAATCTGACTCTTTCCTATTTCACTGCCATTCTGCTGAATATAAAACCTGTCCAGGACTAACAGCTTCCCTGTAACTGGGCACGGCGAGTCTGGGGAGACAAGACTCCAGGCATCTCTGGGCGGTGGGATCTGCCTATGATCATCCATTTGAGGATACAGGGAGCCAGCAAGGGACTTCTGGACCCCAGGAGGAGGACAAAAACAGTGGAAAACTGGCAAGTGGCTGCGTGTGTTTGATTGACCTAATCACGCTGGCAACCGTGAGTACAAGCAGCAATGAGACTGCAAACTGGAAAGGCCTTACCTGTAAACTGTTTTGGTGTTCTTGGACTTGGCACTCAGTTGAGCTGCCTTGGGGAGAGCTTGAGCAGGAGTGTGGAGAACGTTGGGCATTGTCTGGGGCCCCAGACTGAGCCACTGAGCTGGGCAAAGTAAGCAGTTGTGAAAAAGTGCTCCAGCAAGCTCCGCCCTCAGGGTTCCAGAGCAAGGATTGGGCGGGACAAAGTAACCTAGTGATTGAGCAGCCTAAAGGCGGGGAGTGAGCTGCCTTACGCCTTAATCCTTAGGGGCAGAGTGAGATGGTTTTGCCACACTGGAGCCTTGGGCTGTTGCCCTGGGTAGAGTGTCGTGACGTCACAGCTCACAGCAACCTCAAACTCCTGGGCTTGGCACCACCCAGACCTCCATAAGAGCTGTGCAGCGACCCTGACCAGTGACCTGCACCCACCAGGCCTCCGCATTCCCTGACTAGGAACTGCGGGAGCCACGCAACCCTGCATCCTCCTTCCTGTGTCCTCTCAGCCTCCACACTAGCCTGTCCATCTGGCCAGGGACTCTGGTAGCTGCGTGCCCTCTGGAGCCCTCCCTGCCTCTGTGCAGAGCCCTTCTCCTGGCCAGAGACTGCTGGAGCCTTGGGTTCTCTGTGCCAAAGTCACTGGGTGCCAGGCACTCCCAGAACTGTGCGCACCACCCTAAGCCCGGTTGGTGAATCCGGGTGTGTCACACACCGGAGCTGCTTCCACAACCAGAACTCCCTAGCTAGAGCAGCCCCAGAGGAACTCCACAGGGTCACTCCCTATAAAGATCCAGCAACAATAGAGTGATCCTGCTGGGGTCTAATCTTGGAGAGATACCTTCCCAACTCTGAGGACAGTCAGATGCAATGCTGAAAAACAATCATGAGGCGAAATCAACAAAAAAACTCTGGCAATATGAATAATCAGAGTAGATCAACTCCCCGAAGGATCAATGGAGCAGAAACAACACAAGACCCCATGCACAAACAAATAGCTGAGATGTCAGAAATTGAATTCAGGATCTGGATAGCAAACAAGATCAAATTAGAATTCCAAAAGTTATCTCAAGAATTCAATGGATTCTAAGACCAAATGACCAAAGATTTTGACACACTGAGACAAGAAGTTGCATCCCTCAAAGATCTGAGAAACTCAGTTACAGAATGGAGCAAGCAGAAGAAAGGATTTCTGACATTGAAGACAAAGCTTTCGAACGCTCCCAAACCCTCAAAGAAGAAGAGAAATGGAGAGCAAAAACAGACCACTCTCTCAGAGAGCTCTGGGATAATTCGAAGAAAA
>CAUYPK010014244.1:0-12705 GCA_963574355.1 Loris lydekkerianus
GATCCTTGGGGGAGTTGATCTACTCTGATTATTCATATTGCCAGAGTTTTTCTGTTGATTTCACCTCATGATTGCTTTTCACTGTTGCCTCTGGCCGTCCTCAGAGTTGGGGAGGTGTCTCTCCAAGATTAGACCCCAGCGTGATCACTCTATTGTTGCTGGATCTTTGTAGGGAGTGACCCTGTGTAGTTCTCCTGTGGATGCTGTAGTTAGGGAGTTCTGGTTGTGGGAGCAGCTCTGTTGTGTGGCACACCCGGATTCAGCAACAGGGCTGGGGGTTTTGTGCACGGTTCTCTGTGCCTGGCACCCAGTGACTTTGGCACAGAGAACCCAAGTCTCTAGCAGTCTCTGGCCAGGAGAAGGGCTCTGCACAGAGGCAGGGCGGGCTCCAGAGGACACACAGTTGCCGGAGTCCCTGGTCAGATGGATGAGCTAGTGTGGAGGCTGGGAGGACACAGTAGGGGGGACGCAGGGTTGCGTTGGTCCCGCATTTCCTGGTCAGGGAATGTGGAGCCCTGGTGCGTGCGGGTCACCAGTCAGGGTTCACTGCACACCTCTTATGGATGTCTGGGTGGTGCCAAGCCCAGGAGTTTGAGGTTGCTGTGAGCTGTGATGTCAGGGCACTCTACCCAAGGCAACAGCCCAAGGCTCCAGTGTGCCAAGACTGTCTCACTCTGCCTCTAAGGATTAGGGCTGTGAGGCAGTTCAGTCCCCGCCTTTAAGTTGCTCAGTCACTAGGTTACTTTGTCCCACCCATTCCTTGCTCTGGAACCCTGAGGGAGGGGCTTGCTGGAGCAGTATTTTCACACAGTGGCTTTCACTGAGCCCAGCTCAGTGGCTCATTTTGGCTCCCCAGACAATGCCCAACGTTCTCCACACTTCTGCTCAAGCTCTCCCCAAGGCAGCTCAACTGAGTGCCAAGCCAAGAACACCAAAACAGTTCACAGGTAAGGCCTTTCCAGTTTGCAGTCTCAGTGCTGCTTGTACTCACGTTTGCCAGTGTGATTAGGTCGATCGAACACATGCAGCCACTTTCCAGTTTTCCACTGTTTTTGTCCTCCTCCTGGGGTCCAGAAGTCCCTTGCTGGCTCCCTGTATCCTCAAAGGGATGATCATAGGCAGATCCCACCAGCCAGAGATGTCTGGAGTCTTGTCTCCCTAGATACCCCATGCCCAGTTGCAGGGAAGCTGTTACTCAGCTGCCATCTTTAATCCCCATATACCACAATTTATTAATCCATTCATGGATTGAAGGGCACTTGGGCTTTTTCCATGACTTAGCAATTATGAATTGGGCTGCTATAAACATCCTGGTACAAATATCTTTGTTATGATGTGATTTTTGGTCTTCTGGGTATATACCTAGTAGAGGAATTATAGGATTGAATGGTATATCTATTTTTAGATCCCCAAGCGTACTCCAAACATCTTTCCAAAAGGAATGTATTAATTTGCATTCCCACCAGCAGTGTAGAAGTGTTCCCTTTTCTCCACACCCACGCCAACATCTCTGGTCTTGGAATTTTGTGATATGGGCTAATCTTACTAGAGTTAGATGATATCTCAAAGTAGTTTTGATTTACATTTCTCTGATGATTAAAGATAATGAGCATTTTCTCATATGTCTGTAGTCCATGTGCCTGTCTTCTTCAGAGAAGTTTCTCTTCAAGTCCCTTGCCCAGCCTGTGATGGGATCACTTGTTCTTTTCTTGCTTATGCATTTGAGTTCTCTGTGGATTTTGTTTATTAAATCTTTATTGGAGACATAACCTGCAAATATCTTCTACTAAATTTATAATGTTGCAAGCCTTCCTCAAAAGAACAGAAAGAGAGGAAGTCAACAACTTGAAGGGACATCTCAAGCAACTGGAAAAGGAAGAACATTCTAACAGTAAACCCACCAGAAGAAAATAAAATAACAAAAATTAGAGCTGAAGTAAATAAAATTGAAAATGAAAGAATTTTTCAAAAGATCAATGAATCAAAAAGTTCATCTTTTGATAAAATTGATAAAACTTTGTCTACCCTAACATGAAACACAATAGTAAAATCCCTAATGTCATCAATCAGAAATGGTAAAGACAAAATAACAACAGACACTTTAGAAATTAAAAATATCATTAATGAATGCTGCTAAAAGCTCTATTCTCAGAAATATGAAAATCTGAAGGAAATAGACCAATACTTAAAAGCACATCACCTTCCTAGACTCACCCAGAAAGAATTGGAAATTTTGAATAGACCTATATTAATTTCTGAAATAACGTGAACTATATGAAATCACTCAAAAAAGAAAAGTCTAGGACCACATAGCTTCACATCAGAATTTTACCAGTCCTTTAAAGAGGAAATACTACTTTTATTACATAACCTTTCCAAAACATAGAAAAAGAAGGAATACTTCCCAACACATTCTCACTCTGATCCCCAAACCAGGAAAAGACCCAACAAAGAAAATTATAGACCAATATTTTTAATGAATATAAATGCAAAAATATTCAGTCAGATCTTAGCAAACAGAATATAGCAGCACATCAAACAGATTATACACCATGACAAAGTTTGTTTTATCCTAGGGTCTCAAGGTTGGTTTAATATACATAAATCTATAAATATAATATATCACATAAACAAAATAAAAAAATAAAGACCATATGTTCCTCTCAATTGATGCAGAAAAAGCATTTGATAATATCCAGAATCTTTTTATGATCAGAACATTTAAGAAAATATGTATAGAAGGGATATTTGTTAAACTGATAGAGGACAACTAAAGCAAACCCACAGCCAATATCGTATTGAATGGAGCAAAATTGAAAACATTTCCACTTAGATCAGGAACCAGGTAAGGTTGTCCCTTGTCTCCACTGCTTTTTAACATTGTGATGGAAGTCTCAGCCCTCATAATCAGGCAAGAGAAGGCAATCAAAAGTATCCAAATAGGGTAAGAGAAGATCAAACTTTCACTCTTCACAGATGATATGATTTTATATCTGGAAAACCCCAGGGACTCAATAACAAAACTCTTAGAGGCGATCAAGGAATACAGCAGCATCTCAGGATACAAAATCAATACTCACAAATCAGTAGCTTTTGTATACACCAACAATAGTCAGGCTGAAAAAACAGTCAAGGACTCTATTCCTTTTACAGTTGCCCCAAAGAAGATGAAATATTTGGGAATTTAGCTAACAAAGGACATGAAAGATCTCTATAAAGAGAACTATGAAACTCTGAGAAAAGTAATAGCTGAAGATGTTAACAAATGAAAAAACATACCATGCTCATGGCTGGGAAGAATCAACATTGTTAAAATGTCTGTACTACCCAAAGAAAAATACAAATTTAATGCAATCCCTATTAACACACCACTGTCATACTTTAAAGATCTGGGAAAAAAAGTACTTTTTTTTATATGGAATCAGAAAAAAACTCAAATACCCAAAACATTACTCAGAAATAAAAACAAATCAGAAGGAATCACGCTACCATATTTCAGACTATACTATAAATCTGTAGTGATCAAAACAGCTTGGTACTAGCACAAAAATAGAGAGGTAGATGTATGGAGCAGAACAGAGAACCAAGAGATGAACCTAGACATTTATCATCATTTGATCTTTGATAAGTCTATCAAAAACATAAACTGGGGGAAAGGTTCTCTATTTAACATATGGTGCTAGTTGAAGTGGCTGGCAAACTGTAGAAGATGGAAATTGGACCCACACCTTTCACCATTAACAAAAATTGACTCTCACTGGGTAAAAGATTTAAACTTAAGACATGAAACTATGAAGATTCTTGGAGAGAGTGCAGGGGAAAAACTTGAAGAAATTGGCCTGAGAAAATACTTTATGAGGAGGAGCCCCTGGGCAATTGAAGCAACACCAAATTTACATTACTGGGGTCTGATCAAACTAAAAATCTTCTGCACAGCTAAGAACACAGTAAGTAAAGAAAGCAGAGAGACTTCAGAATTGGAGAAGATATTTACAAGTTATGTTTCTGAGAAAGGTTTGATAACCAGAATCCACAGAGAACTGAAACTTATTAATATCACTTATTAAGTGATCCCATTTCATTGCGGGCAAGAGACTTGAACAGAAGGTTCTCTGAAGAAGATATGTGCCTGGCCTATAGACACATAAAAAAAATGCTTATTATCTTTAATCATCAGAGTAATGCAAATCAAAGCCACTTTGAGATATCATCTACCTCTAGTAAGAGTGGCCCACATAACAAAAAATTACAAAACTACAGATGTTGACGTGGATGTAGAGAAAAGGGAATACTTCTACACTGCTGGTGGGAATGCAAGCTAATACATTCCTTTTGGAAAGAAGTTTGGAGAACACTTAGGGATTTAAAAGTAGACCTGCGGTTTGATCCTGCAATTTCTCTACTAGGTGTATATACAAAAGGCCAGAAATCACTTTACAACAAATATATTTGCACCAGATTGTTTATTGCAGCTCATTTCATAATTGCAAAATCATGAAAGAGGCCCAAGTGTCCATCGACCAAGGAATGGATTAATATGGAATATTAAGCAGCCTTAAAAAAGATGGAGCCTTTACCTCTTTTATGTTTACATGGATAGAGATGGAACATATCCTTAGTAAAGCATCTCAAGAATGGAACAAAATGTATCCAATGTACTCAGTACTATTATGAAACTAATGAATAATCACCCACACTTTCATATGAAAGATAAAACACAAATATAGCCCAGGATGAAGGAGGGAAGAGGAGGGTGAGGGGAGGGGATGAAGGGGGGGAGGGAGGTTAATTGGTGGGACCACACCTGTGGTACATATTGCAAGGTTACATGTCAAAACTATTCAATGTAGAGTATAAATGTCTAAACACAATAATTAAGTGAGGTGAAGGCTATGTTAACTAGTTTGATATAAGCATTCCAAATTGTATATAAAATCATCACACTTTACCCCATAAATGTATTAATATATACATGTTTATGTACTTAGGACTTAATCAAAAAAAGAAAAAAAAAAAAAAAGAGGGATTAAGGTCTTCTTGGAGCTCAGTGATTAGAAGCAACAAATCTGGTTGGCCTTTAGGATTCCAACTGCCTTGAGTTCTTCAGCAGCAAGAAAATGAATCCCACCAACACTCTGAATAAGTTTGGAAAGTGACCTGTAAGATTAAAATAGAAAATCAGTCTTGCCTAAAACCTTGAGGTCAGTCTTGTGAGACTCTGAACAGAAGACCCAGTAAACCATGTTCAGGCCATTGAGCCATGAAAATTGTGAGATAATAAATATTTGCTTGATTAAGCCACTAAATTACTGGTAATTTGTAACATGGCAGTTGAAAACTAATACAATTATTTAGAAAACATTAAGGGACAAGAGTTCTTGGAGTTTCATTCTCTCTACATCTTTCCCAGAAACCTCAAACATTATTAAGTATCATCTATTTTTATCTTGCCAGAAAAGATTATTCTATTTCCTTTCATTTTCCTTCTAAATTTAACATTTTGGTCCTCAAGTCAGGGAAAATAAATTTTATGCCAATAATGTTCTGAGATTTTCCATCTGTAGTTAAACTAGTAAAATTGTTCTGAAGAGAAACCAGACTGATCATACTGCTAATTTTAATGGTGTATCAGTTTTGTTAAACTTTACTGTCAGGTTGCTGTACCTATGTCCAACAGTGAAAGGAGATCACTGGGATCTAGCTAATAGCAGTGCTTATACATCTAACCTAGAGACCACTCAGAGTTGTGTTTAATCCATTGTAACTCTTGACTCCATCCTGAAAGACCTAAGTCCTGCCATCTCCTTGGACTATCTGGGACCAATCAAGATAAAATATTTGCATCCCACTATTTTGCGATGCCTTATATTCTGTCACACTTAATCATCTCCCATGATATAAATGATGTTACTCAGCTATTTCTTTTCACATTTCTCTGTCCTTCCTGTGTATTGTCTCAACCTCTCAATAGTTCCTTTACTTTCTACACATCTCATGATGTTCTCTTTGACTCTCCTGATTTAACTGAAACCTGGATATATTCCAAGTGTGGTACCTTCCCAGAAAATATATATAGTAGACCTTATCCATTCTTCCACTCCTCAATTACATCAGGTTTAGGAGGTGGCATTGGTATCTTTCTTAGTCTGTTTATGTTACTATAACAAAATACCATAAATTAGGTAGATAATCAACAATGGAAAGTTATTTCACACACGTCTTGAGGCTGGGTAATCTAAGATAAAGGCACCAGCAGACGCATGTCTGGTAAGAGCCATTTTCTTGTTCATAGACACTTCGTACTTGTTTTCACATAGTGAAATGGGTGACCTGGCTCTTTGGGGTCTCTGTTATAAGGTCAATATAATCCCAATCATGAGGGCTTTTCCTTTATGACCTAATTACCTCCCAAATGCACCACTTAACAAAATTATCACCTTGGGGGTTAGGATCACAACATATTAATTTTGGGGTGGCACAAGTATTTAGTCCATCTCATTCTGCCACAGATCTCCAAAATTCATGTCTTTTCACATGCAAAATGCATTCATTCCTTCCCTATAGATGAAAATGTCTCAACTCATTTCAGCATCAATTCAAATGTCTAAGTCCAAAGTCACACGTTAGTGCTATCTAAATAAGACATGCGTAAGACTCAAGGTACAATTAATTCTGAGGTGAATTGCTTTCCTGCCGTGAATGTGTGAAATCAAATAAGTTATGTGCTTGTGAGATGTAATGGTGAGACAATAAGCATAGAACAGATATTCCCATTGCAAACAGAAGAAATAGGGACCTTATAGTGAAAGTGTTCAAGTAGGTTCAAATCCCAACAGGACAAAAAAAAAAAATTAAACCTTAAATCTCTAGAGTAATATTTAATTCAATATCTCACACTGGGTTAGGAACTGAATCCTCAAGGTTCTGAAAGTCTTTGACTTCACAGATTTGCTGGACATAACCCATTCTGTAACTCTCACAGGTTGTAGTTGGATGTCTTTGTTTCTCCAAGAATCAAATTGCATACTGGTGGACCTACCAGTCTAGGGTCTAGGCATAGTCTGACCTAGGGACAGGTGGACAGCTCTAACTTCATGGCTCCAGTGGGCATTTCTCTGGTGATGGTTCTCTGCAACACAATTCCCATCAAAATGGCATTTCTCATCAAAATGGCATTTCTCTGTCTGGGCTTGCAGGTATTCAGGACAGCTTTGAAATCCAGGTGGAGGTAGCCACAACTCCATAGCTTTACTGAGCTCCAGACAAGGTGCACTAGAGCCCACCAGAGCTCCACCTAGGGCAGCCAAGGAGTACAGCAGAAGGGTATGAAAAAACAAACAAACAAAAAAACTGTATTGTTTTTCACCCTACCTTCTTCCCCTGCTACCCTTATTTACCCTTCACCTTTGGGCCATGCAACTTTCAACTTGTTTGGCTTTATTGGTCTTGCTGGTAGGGCTTCACTTGTTTCCTTGAGTATTTATATTTCTTGATTTTTGTGTGCTTTGAAACCTTCATAATGACCCATGTATGGGAAGGATTTCTTGCTCTATAGACTTGGTTTCCCTATAAAGACAAAAATGCCTGTTTCGAATGCAACAAAATTGAAGTCAAAGAATTCAGTCCTATTAGTATGCTCCAAGAAAGAATTCCTGCTCTTGGGCCTGAGCCTTGCCTTTCTCTAAAAGTGAAGGGTGGGTATGAAAATTGTAAGGTACATACTCTTGTCATTTGTTTGTTTCTTGATAAAGAAAAAGGAATGGATAGGATGACGTACTCCTCAGACTTCTCACGGTATTTCCCACCTTGGTGCCATTCAGATCTTTCAAAGTATTTTAACCATACAGATTGTTATGATTACTTAGAAGAAAAAAAATCACTTTTCTATCAAACATCTTCAGAATAGATGCTGATGTCACATGAGCCCTGTCCAGACTTTTGGACAGAGAGGTCTCAGTACATTTCTAAAGTGTTGAAAATATCTTGAAAATAATGAACCACCAACCTGGCCTTTGGTAAATCTAGTTTAATAAAAACCAAAATGAGCAAACCAGGCCATCTGTGTTGTTCCTGCTTGTAATAAAAAGGGCATTTGTCTGATGATGACATATTTTTCACAGTGCACAAAGTACTTTATTTTATGAGGGTCTTTATGCAACTTCCTCTAAATGAAATAATGCAAGATGTTTAGTATTTCAGCATCTGCTTCCATCTTCTCTTAGCAACTTCACCAGTGACTGACATTTCTTTGAGAAACACAAATCATGTGATTGCCTCCTCTGATCGTTACACAGGTAAGACCTGTTTTCTTTGCAGCACATTGTTCACTTTTAATCCAACCAGTACTATCGAAGAGAAAGGTCAATTTTATGAATAAAGGAAATGAGGGAAAATGCAATGGGTAGTAACAAAAGTATTTCTTAACAGAGTTGGCCCTATTGCATTTATTGTTCTGGTAGATTTATGAATGGCCCTCCTTGCATTGGACGAGTCTGCTCTGTGTGGTGTTTGGCATTTCCCCTCATGTGACCAAGAAGGAAATTTTAAAAAAGACAGATGTTCACCATTATTATAACTATTGTTATTCGTGTTCTATTCTCAGTATCACTACACCTTAAGTGCTTTATTGTGTGTACGTCCTACAGAAATACAGAGTGACGAGTATTAAGTATTTACTTGAAGATCCTATCCCAGAATGTTTCCTTGATAATCTTTCTACACACATGTCCCTTAAACAGAGTAGGCCACGCATTTGTACTTCCATATTTGCCATAAAACTTCAGGGAAGTACCTTTTTTTGTCTTCAATCATAAAATGTATTCAATTTAGAGCTTCCCTGCCCAGGAATAAACGATTTACTCAAACTAACTCCAAACTAATTGGAGTAGAAAAGATGTTGACACTTAGTAGCCTGCTTTAAAAAAAAAAAACAAAGGGAGACCCTATCTCTACTTAAAATAGAAAAACTAGCTGAACCTAGAGGTGCACACCTGTAATCCTAGCTACTTGGGAGGCTGAAGTAGGAAGAGCACTTTAGCTGAGGAGTCTGAGGTTGCTGTGATCTGTGACACCAAAGCACTCTACACAGCGCAACAGAGTGAGACTGTCAGTGATTAAATAAATACTTTTTTGTTTTAAAATAAAAAACAAAAAAAAGGCAAAACAAGACAATGAAGACATAATTTGAAAGTATTATCCATTATGTAATTCATGAGACAGGACAATGCCGTAGACCATAGCAGAGACAGGACAATGCCGTAGACCATAGCAGGCAGGGGTAAGAGGTCAGATCAATCCAGTCTGACCTTGGGATGCCTCTGCTGGAATGGTTGCTTGTTAAAAATCTTAGAAAGTGTCCTGGCTTGTAAGGTGTTTTGCTTCCTAAGTAAAAACATAAACCTTAGTAAATTAATGAGGTGATATTTTGCTTTACACTCTATTGCCCTAAAGTGCCACCTTTCTTTTTTATTAACATTGACCTTTTGATGTTAATTGAATACTGCTATATTCGTAAATATTTTACCAGGATGGGGTTACTAAGAAAGAACATACATTTTTTTGGATGAAAAAAAGAGATGTGTAGAGTTGGCATTTTTAATAATGGAAGAGAGTGAATTTGGGGCAAATTGAGATGAAAAATTGGGCATTGGATATGTTGAGATTCAGGTAATGATAAAGCTAGTTTTTTACTGACTCATCCAATGAATTGTATTAATATATATTTTTATTTTTATTTATTTATTTATTTTTTTTTTTTTGAGACAGAGTTTCACATATATTTTAAATATTCTCATCTGTTTGGTTGGGTGCAGTGGCTCATACCTGCTATCTTAGCACTGTTGGAGACTGAGACAGGTGGATTTCTTGAGCTTAGGAGTTCAAGATCAGCCTGAACAAGAGCGAGTCTTCATCTCTACTAAAAAGAGAAAAACTAGCAGGGCATGTGGGGGCACCTATAGTCCCAGCTACTTGGAGGCTGAGGCAGGAGGTTCACTAGAGCCCAGGAATCTGAGGTTGCTGTGAGCTAGGCTAAGACCATGCTGTGTGAGTCTCTGATTCAAATAAATAAACAAAAAAATATTCTCATGGGTAATGACAATGGTTTTCATTTAGTAAGAAGCCACTAGCAGTTTTTATTGAAAAAAAATATATAAAAATATATTAATACTTTAATAATATGGGCAAGAAAAAAGGGGATTTGACAAAATTTCCATCTTCTCAGCCCCTATACACAGGAATAATTGACATAGGGTTTTAAACCAATTATCTGACTATGTTAACCAGTGTGATGAAAATGTGTCAAACGGTCTATAAAACCAGTGTATGGTGCCCCATGATCGCATTAATGTACACAGCTATGATTTAATAATAATTAAAAAAAAAGAAAGTGAGAGAGCATATGTAGAAAGCATAAGGACCCTAGGAAGTTGGATCTAGACCAGAGCAAGCCAAAGTTTGAAGCTCATATGGGAAAACACTCCAATTCTTTGAGCCCAGGGAAATCAAATGCAATTTACAGTTTGCTCTGCTAGTTTCCATGGGTCCCTAATATGAGGTCCCCTGCTGTCACGGCACATGAGCCAAGCTGTTGGACCACTTGAGAACGATACATTAACACAAGGCTGACAATGGCCCTGTGAGCTAATCTAAAATATGAACACCAAGAAAACAAAAGGAACTAATTTTGGTGAGACAGTAGGTCCACCCAAACTCATAAACTGTGTGCTGGTGTTCTTATTTCATTTCATTTCAGTAATGGAAAAAAAGGTTCCGGGCAGATACAAAAAGGGTAAGGCATATGTCTCCTTTCAGATTGGAGCTGCCCTCACTAATCCCTCCACAAACATCAAGTTCAACCTCCACTTGAAAAATCAGCTAGTTTACTGTCAGGACAAAATCTCCATTATTCTCAATCCATCAAACCTATTAGCCCACCAAACAATAAAGCATCAAAATTGTGATTTAAAAATCTCAGTTCAAAAAATATTTCTAAAATCATAACCTCTGCTTGTTAAGTATAAATGAAGGATTAAGAACTCCTCCCTCCCCCAGTAGCCCTAGAAATCTTTACAACATGGAGCCCTCAATATTTATTAAAACAAAATTTAAAATGAAGAAAATTGTGAAGTAAAAGGTAAATACAATTTTTTGCCAATTTTATATCTTTTTTTAGGTGTACATTTTAGCAGGTTTTAGAGCAGAAAGAAAAATGTTTTTATACTTTTTGGTTCTGACCCAAGAAATGAAAGGCTGTCATGAGTAACAAATAAAATTGGAATATAATCCGTAATTGGTTTAGCAGTGTGATGAGATGTACTATTTATAACTATCCAGTAATAATCTTAAAGCACAACAAAAGCTGCTATTTTAAGTAAGTTACCCACTGCTTTCCATATCGGGCAGGGGAGCAAAATGTGTCCAGATTGTCTCTCATATTGAAAATGTTGATATCAGTTCTCACTGAGGTGACAATCTAAGACCCTTCACTCAAATTTATGTCTTTTTCTTTTTTTTTTTTTTTTTTTTTTTTGAGACAGTCTCAGTCTGTTGCCCTGGCTAGAGTGCTGTGTATCATAGCTCACAGCAGCCTTAAACTCCTGGGTTCAAGTGATCCTCTTGCCTCAGCCTCCCTAGTAGCTGGAACTACAAGTACCTGCCACCACTCCCAGTTTGTTTTTCTCTTTTTAGTAGATACAGGATCTTACTCTTGTTCAGGCTGGTCTCGAACTCCTGAGCTCAAAGGATCCACCTGCCTCAGCATCCTAGAGTGCTGGGATTACAAGTGTAAGCCACCACACTAGGCCTCCAATTTTAATTGTTATGCTTTAAACATTATTAAGAAAAACTTTTTCAAAAACCCATATTAAAATTCTACAGGGATCAATAAAGTAACATATTGTGGCTCTATTAAATCTACCTACCAAGAAATAAGGAGAGGTAGTTTATTATATACTTAACTAAAATGCTTTAGTAAAGAGAGCCTTGCTCTGTAATGAGGCCACTTCCTAACTCTGTTTTGACACTAACACATGTTTACTGAGATAATTTGAAGTTCTAGCAAATTTATCTAGGGGTGCATAGGTTAGCTATCAGGATAATTACATTCTGTAAGTATTAATGACTATTTTTCATGATCATTAATGGAAATTACTTTTGGATTGTTTTCATATCCTAATCACTCCCTCTTTGGTATATTTCCGATGATTATTTAGGGGTTCAGCTATAGTCATCTACCCACAGACAGCATTAAATGTGTCATAGCGTTTCACCAGAGACCATTCACAAAATCTTTTTTCATGTTCAATAATGATCTTTTCTACATTTTTTTAAAAGCCTGTAATGCTATCTATGAGACAGATAAAGAATTTCCTAGAAACTTTTATAATTACATAGCCATTTTCCAAATATAATGGGAAAATAATGCATTGATGCCTCACTAGTTTATAGTGCTTCTGAAGTTTAGAATGCATTATTTTTACATAGTAGGTCTCTTTTCTGGGCCAAATGTCCTGTTGTGCTCACTGTCTGTATCAATGTGAGTCACTGAATACTCTTTAGATGTAGACTTTGGAGATTTTTCACTATCTAGTATCACATCCCCTCATTGCTTTATATTTTTTTTTCATAATTCAACAATTTATTTATTGCACACCTACTAAGTATCAGGCATCATTACAAGGTTTGATTTGTATCCTAGGATGTGGT
>CAUYPK010014246.1:0-48063 GCA_963574355.1 Loris lydekkerianus
TCTGGCAGCTTTCAGAATTTTCTCCTTCATATTAACTTTAGTGAAATTGATTATGATGTGTCTGGAGGATGTCTTATTTGGGTTGAATCATGCTGGAGTTCTGAAAATGTCTGCTCTCTGAATTTCAGAATCTCTTGGCATGTCTGGAACGTTCTCCGTGATAATCTCATGGAGAAGAGACTCTGTGTCTTTCAAAGCCACTTCGTCACTTTCGGGGATCCCTATAAGACAAATGTTGTTTTTCTTCGAATTTTCCCAAAGCTCTCTGAGAGAGTGGTCTGTTTTTGCTCTCCATTTCTCTTCTTCTTTGAGGGTTTGGGAGCATTTGAAAGCTTTGTCTTCAATGTCAGAAATCCTTTTTTTCTGCTTGCTCCCTTCTGTTACTGAGGGATTCTACTGTGTTTCTCAGGTCTTTGAGGGATGCTACTTCTTGTCTCAATGTGTCAAGATCTTTGGTCATTTGGTCTTTGAATCTGTTGAATTCTTGAGATAACTTTTGGAATTCTAATTTGATCTTATTTGCTATCCAGATCCTGAATTCAATTTCTGACATCTCAGCTATTTGTTTGTGCATGGGGTCTTGTGCTGTTTCTGCCCCTTTGATCCTTGGGGGAGTTGATCTACTCTGATTATTCATATTGCCAGAGTTTTCTGTTGATTTCACCTCATGATTGTTTTCATGATTGTTGCTTCTGGCTGTCCTCAGAGTTGGGGAGGTGTCTCTCCAAGATTAGACCCCAGTGGGATCACTCTATTGTTGTTGGATCTTTGTAGGGAGTGACCCTGTATAGTTCCTCTGGGGCTGATCTAGGTAGGGAGTTCTGGTTGTGGAAGCAGCTTCAGTGTGTGAGACACCCAGATCCAGCAACAGGGCTGGAGGTGGTGCACACGGTTCTGGGAGTGCCTGGAGCCCAGTGACTTTGGCACAGAGAGCCCAAGACTCCAGCATTCTCTGGCCAGGAGAAGGGTTCTGTGTAGAGGCAGGGAGGGTTCCAGAGGGCACGCAGCTCCCAGAGTCCCTGGCCAGATGAACAGGCTAGTGTGGAGGCTGGGAGGACACAGGAGGGAGGATGCAGGGTTGCCTGGCTCCTGCAGTTCCTGATCAAGGAATGTGGTGGCCTGGGGGTGCAGGTCACTGGTCGGTGTTTGCTGCACAGCTCTTATCGTGGTCTGGGCGGTGCCAAGCCCAGGAGTTTGAGGTTGCTATGAGCTATGATGTCATGGCACTCTACCCAGGGCAACAGCCCAAGGCTCCAGTGTTCCAAAACCATCTCACTCTGCCCCTAAGTATAAGGGCTGTAAGACAGCTCAGTCCCTGCCTTTAGGATGCTCAGTCACTAGGTTACTTTGTTTCTTTGGATCCTTGCTCTGGGACCCTGAGGGCAGAGCTTGCCTGGGCAGTTCTTTCACAATGGCTTCCTGCGCCCAGCTCAGTGGCTCAGTCTGGGGCCCCAGACAATGCTCAAAGTTCTCCACACTCCTGCTCAAGCTCTCCACAAGGTAGTTCAACTGAGTGCCAAGTCCAAGAAGGCCAAAACAGTTCACAGGTAAGGCCTTTCCAGTTTGCAGTCTCACTGCTGCTTGTACTTACCATTGCTGGCGTGATTAGGTCGATCGAACACACGCAACCACTTGTCAGTTTTCCACTGTTTTTGTCCTCCTCTTGGGGTCCAGAAGTCCCTTGCTGGCTCCCTGTATCCTCAAAGGGATGATTATAGGCAAATCCCACCAGCCAGAGATTCCTGGAGTCTTGTCCCCCCAGAGTCGCAGTGCCCAGTTGCAGGGAAGCTGTTACTTGGCTGCCATCTTTAATCTCTCTCCAGAAAATGGGAGTTTTCTGAAGAATCCCAAACCTCACAATTATTCTTATTTTATACTCACTCTACCTAGCTGTCTAATAAACACAGATGCAAATACTATAAAATCTTGATCTCACATGTATGAAAAGGCTCTATAAATATTTGGGGGAAGTTGAAGAAATCAAAAATAGTTAATGTCAAACAAATACAATAATTGGCAGCTGTTAAGATTTTATCAGAAGTAAAAGAAAAACAGACTTTTAGTTTAATATCTGTACATCACTACAAGAGAATCGATGAAACCATTGCTTTAGTGCATAACTGAGAATTATGACTATATCCTTTGCTTCAAATACTTTTATTCTAAAATTGGCAAGTAAGTTGTTCATTGGCCATGAACAACTTGATAACAGAAAACCAAAAAATATTTTAGATATATCTTAACCCTTTTTCAACTGGGTTCTGTGCTGGTAGTTTTACAGAAGAATTTTTTTTAAGTTTTAATTTCAATGATAATATAAATATATCCTAAATCACCTGAATAACCAACTCATAACTAAACACTGCATTATTTTAGTGCATAGGATCTTTTGATAGTTGAAGCATGAGATAATTCTACCAGGATGTTGGTAATTGTAATATTAAGATAGGGTCATCCCTATCTTATAAGAAATATTTTAAAGCCCCGAATGAATAAGCTTGTTGACTGACTTTGAGGAACAAAGTAAAGGTAGTCTAAGAGGTAGTGGGGACAGCCAGTGACAATGAGTACATACCAGTAGTCACTCTTTTCTGTATCTCAGGGTGGAGATACCTCATTACTCCCAATTTCTCTCTTTCAACTCCTCTCCACCATCACCCCAAATCATAGCCCCATGTGTGTGAGCCTGTCTGCATGTGGAGCCCTGAGATGTCTCTGCAGTCAGAAAATAAGTTTAGTCTTTTGACATCATTGACTCACAGCAAATGCTAACTTTTTAAGAATGGAAAGAGTGACCTTTATTTGTTTTTTGCCATTTGGTGCTAGAGTTGATGGTACGGATGGTCACCATATTTACCTCTTCCCTGTTAGGAATGCTTCTAAAAAGGGCCTGGAATTATTGATTTATACAAAAACATTTTAGGCAAGTTTTTACAAACTAACAAAATTTCATAGCGAAAACATAAACTTACTTTAATACAATTAGTAAAGGTGATTTTAGTTTTGAGTCTGGGTTTCAGTTGATAGTATTCACATGGGGTTGGGAGTTGAGTGAAAAATCTGAAAAAGTAAATTTGGGAATAATTGACATGGTTAAGGAGTTGTTGATACTCAGTGTGAATATACTTTGGGGACTGCCGATGGAGGTGGGCAGGAAAGAACAGAATGGAGAGATATCTGTGGTTCATTTTCAATTCCTCTTGCATTTAGTTTAGAAATATTATTTATTTATGATAAAATTATACTATCAAGGAGATTCATTTTTTTAATCAAGGAGGATTTTTTGTTTCTTTGTTTTGGTATTAGAATTTTACTGTATCAGCAACCTAAGTAAAAATATAGGCTAGCACTGCCACCAAATGGCTACTTTTCAATTCTATTTTCTGCTTTTTTTTTTTTTTTTTTTTTTCCTCTAAAGCAATAACATAGTATCTATGACTTTTGTAGATAGGTTTCAGGTTCAGGAAATCATCTAAACTTGAAAAATCTTTCAGTTTAGTTAGAGACTTCGTATTTCCAACAGAAAAAAAAAAAAAAGTAATAAGGACATAAATGGAACCTGACTATAATGTAAGTTCTTGTCATGAAAGTAACGTAACTGTTGAGTGGTGCCTGTGGCTCAAGGAGTAGGGTGTGGCCCCATATACTGGAGGTGGTGGGTTCAAATCCAGCCCTGGCCAAAAAATAAATAAATAAATAAATAAATAAATAAATAAATAAATAAAATAAAATAAAATAAAGTAACATAACTGTTCATAGTGAAATCCAACATGCTGAGATCACCACTATAACTACACTCCTGTCCTGTGGCCTAGGGAATTGGATTGAAATTCTAATTTTAAATTAATGTTTAATCAAAATCCTCTTCATTTTCAAGCATTTTCTCTAGTTCCCTCCATCTCTCTCTTTTTCTTTGAAACTGAATTTTTGAAAGAATAATTTATAGTTGACTTGTCTATAATTTTACTTCCTATTCACTCAGGACTCCTTGGAAATTCTTTTGAGAGAAATCACCAGTGACCACTCTTTTATTTGAATCCAGCAGGCATGCACTGTACTTGAACCTGTTTTTATCTTGCTCTGATTTTTTTTTTTAATCATTGACCACTCCCCTGTTACTATATTCTGCTGTGTGGCTCCCGTTCTGCCTCTCTGGTTCCCTCCCTCATCTCAAGGGCTGTTTAGATTATTTCTGTAACGGATGTATTTCTCGTATGTGTCTTTTGAAACATGACTTATTTTATGTTTCCTTTACTTTTTGTTTACCGTTTCCTCTGAATAGCTTATCTATTCCCATGGCTTTAACTGTCACCTATTTGGTAGTGACTCCAATCTTTCCCTTGAGCTCTAAATATACATATTCATATATTTATCTTGGGAATCCTGCCTGTCTCAAGTTCATCACATCCATAAATGAGTGGATGTGATGACCTCTCTCAACCCTTCTCTTGCCCACAAGCACATGGTTCATCCCTATGCTTCTGCCTTGGTTTAGGTCCTTATCAGCTTTTACCTAGAATAATTCAGTGACCCCATCTGCCTGGACTGATACTTTAAAAACATGCTCCTATCTGTAATAAATTTAGATACTGAATGATCCTCATTATTGTCATGGTAAAGTAAAAATTTTTTAGCATGGTAAATAGATCTTTTTCTATTTACCTGATATCCTCTCTCTCTCTCTCTCTCTCTCTCTTTCTTCCCTGGGGTGGCCACGCTCAAGTGAAGTTGAGGACCTCTGAAGTAGGTCTGGAAGGCAAGACCTTGCTTGCCTTTGCCCCCACACCTTTCTGCAGCTGTTACATTCTTCCTCCCTCCTGTACTGGTCTTTAGTCCCTCAGCTCAGGGTTTTCCCAGTCTGCTCCAGTTGCCCTTTCTGGATTTGAATTTTAATGCTCTACCTCCGTGTTCCTATAGCGTTCTGTTCTCGCTTATGTAGCACAGCAATCCTATTCTTAAGGTAATGATATGTTCTTCTGCCTCACTGGAATAAGAGCTTCTGGGAGCCACTGAGGGGCCTGTCTTGGTGTGCCTGTGCTTCTGCTCCTGCTAGGACTTGAACGTGTCCCCTAAAGTTCATGTGCTGGAAATTCAATCCCTGATGCACCAGGGTTGGGAGGTGGGAATCCTTAAGAGTGATTAGATTACAAGGATTATGAGCAGGTCCATGCCTTTGTTGTGGGAGTAGTTTCATTATCGTGAGAGTTTGTGATAATAGTGAGTTTGCCTCTCTCTCTTGCTCCCTTGCTCTTGAACTTGTCACCTTAAGGCCACATGTGGCCTTCTAGGTCCCTAAGTGTGGCCTTTTGACTGAAACAAATTTTATAGAACAAGACCTTTTATTAAAAGGGGTGCAGCAAAGGAAGATGAAGCTTTCCTTGCTTTCTTTGATGCTTAAAGTAGAACAGTCTTGAAATCACAAAGCCTCAGGTTCCCCACACCCGCATGAGCCCTTGCCAGATGTGGGCCCCTGCACTGTGAGCTTCCAGGCTCTGGCACTGTAAGAAATAAATCTCTCTTCTTTATAGATTACCCAGCCTCAAGTATTCTGTGATAACAACACAAAATGAACTAAGACAGCATCTGGGCAGATAATTAGAAACTGGTAAATGTCTGTTGAGTGGATGAATGAACAAATAAAAGACTGAATAAATGTTCTCTTTTTCTTGTAGCTACTTGGGATCCATTTCCTCTCAGCATGAATTGTTTAATTTAATTTAATTATTTAACTAACTAATGAATTTATTTTCAGTGTTCTGCCAATGGACTTACTACCCAGACCGCTAACAACTCCAGCCAAGGTTTTTGTGGTACTATGGGATCAGGAATGAGAAATGGAGGGCAGGAGACCATTGAAATGGTGAAGGGAGGGCAGCAGGCCTTGGAATCCTGCCCAGGGCACCATCACACCCTGGACTCCTGCAGGGGAGGACACACGGAGACAGACAACTGCAGATACACTTACTCGGAGTGGCACAATTTCACCCAGCCCCGTCTCGGTGAGGTGAGTTTCCTTAGGTGTTTTGATCTGAAGTTTAAATATCTGAGTGCAGAATAATGGAATATTGAAATTATCACATATTTTCAGAAAGTACTTTTCTATATTTTTTTTTAGGTTCCCTTCCTTTCTTACCCATAGTCATTTTTCTATGGTCTTTAATTTTGTTCATTGTTTAATTTACAAACAGATTTTATTTAACCTGGTATATTTGGCTTAATTTCTAAAATCCCATGAAATTGTAGGTTTCTAATGTCTTTCAATAAATTTTATTTTTAGATGTGCACTTAATACCAGTAGAGAACATTGTGATATATGAGAATGGAAAAAAAATTCTGGTTCCTATAATCACGAACATTCCAAATCAAATTTGTATTTCTCTGTGAAAACGCAAATATTTCATACCCAGTTTTAGAAATTACATATAGCATATAATAATTTTTTATTTTATTGAAAATTGACAAATAATTGTATATATTTATAAGGTGCAATGTGATGCTATGGTGTGTGTGTTTATATATATATGAATGCAATGTGGAATGATTAAATCAAGGTATTAACATACCTATCATCTCCAATACTTAGTTTTTGTGGTAAGAACATGTGAAATTTATTCTCTTAGGAATTTGGAAATATATAATATGCTAACTATAGTGACCATGATATGAGATGTTTTCAATATATCAAATACCATACACATATAAAGTGCTTTTGTTCAAGGAAAGTAAGAATATGAAAGAAAGGGGGATTAAATAAAGCATTTTCAGCTCACATCAAAATCCCTTGGGAGCTTCTAAAAACTACAAATGCCTTTGCTCTACAATGAAAGATTCCAATTGAATTGGTTTGGCTTTCTTTTTTTTTCAATTTCTCAAGTGATTCAAATACGCAACTAGGGTAGAGAGCCAGTAGATTAGATATTCTTCTGTTTCGAAACTTTCATCCATCAGAGGATCCCACCAGCATGTTAGCACAAATAGTGGACTAGAATCTTCGGGTGGACTACAGATGAATAATATTCTGTGTTAGGGCTGCAGTTTATCCTAAATTCATAAATTTTTTTCTTTCTTTTTAAAAAATTTTGGTCATATTCAAATGTTAACCCTCTTTCTATTTTTAGACAGTCAGTATTCATGCAAGATCAGGTTGAGTTGGAGAGACGCTTAAGTCACACTGTTAGGAGTGTCCTTCAAAGTGCACATCAGGTAATGGGAGGTAAAGCTGTCAAGGTCATGAAGAAAGACACTTGATAACATGAGCCACGCACATGAGCTCTTGTGCAGATAGTGAAGGCAGAGACACTCAGGTGAGGAAAGGGAGGAGACATAGCAGGTTGGCAAGCTAGCAGACAGGCCGGGGGCAGACAAGGTGATTGTAGGCGAATACCTGGCCTCTTCATTACAGAGGCCCAGTTTTTGTAGTCTGGGTTTTATTGGTTAAAGTTTAGTAAGTTATTTTGTGCATCTCAATATTTTGCCATATTTTTGCCACCTTGGAAACTTGATTCCAAAGCTAATATGATAATTCTTACCAAATTTATAAGTGCATATAATAGCAGTTTTAGTTAACATTTATTGCACATTTAATATATTCTTGGCATAAAAAGTATATTGTGTGCATTATAATGTCATCATTCATTTCCAGAATAATCCTATGAGATGGTCACTGTCTGTACTCCCATGTTAGATTTGAGAAGGATGAGATTTAAAGGTGTTTAGTAACTTGCCCAAAATCATATAGCTAGATGGAAAAGCCAGAGCCTTGCCTCCAAACTAGGACTGTTGGACATCTAATTCAGAATTCCTAAACACTACATCTTTTGTCTTCATTTTGTAGACTAGCCTGACTGCTAGATATTTAACAATAATTTGAATGTACTTAAACGTAACATTTGTATACATAATTTTTTATTTATACGAATTACTAGAAATGTAAAATATACTGATTTTATGATATGATTGTGATAGAAACCAATCATGTGCGTTTTTTGTGTGTAGGAATCCATTAGAGGACACACTGGTTAAAAATTAAACATAAAAGGTAAATAAAAAATACATTTTATGTTCATAAGCTTAAGTTGTTTAAAACAATAATACAATCCATTTTTTTAATTTTACAGAAATTACATCTGTGTAATCAGAATGAAGACCACGTGCCATCTCAAGATTATGTCCTTACGTATAACTATGAAGGACGAGGGTCTCCAGCAGGCTCTGTAGGTTGCTGCAGTGAAAAACAGGAAGAGGACGGCCTTGATTTTTTAAATAATTTGGAACCTAAATTTATGACATTAGCAGAAGCATGCACCAAAAGATAATATCTCAGTGCTACCTCTGGGTCTTTCCCAGATAGTCTGGAAGTTTTCCCAAAATAATATAGTAAAATTCAGTTTCATCATATAGATATAATGAATATTTTCTCAATTTTGAATTATGCTATTCACCCATTTATAACTGTAAAGCAATTTGTTGCTCACCTTTTCCAAGAAGTACAAAATGTTAAAATAGACAATTAGTAAATCTCATACTGCAGCGTTGGAATAAAGGTCTCTACAGGGTCAGCTCTCCTTTCCACACGCTTTCCCACTAAATTTGTTGCATAAATATTAGTCCAACAATTGCTAGCTGTGCTAATATCACGTTTTTATATACTCCAAATGATAGTTTGAGAAATAGGCATGAAATAATAAGTATCACTGTTTGAAGAAAGTTTTGGGAGAGAAACAAGACTAAATTAAATTAAAAATGCTGCAGTT
This sequence comes from Loris lydekkerianus, assembly GCA_963574355.1. Lineage (NCBI taxonomy): Eukaryota > Metazoa > Chordata > Mammalia > Primates > Lorisidae > Loris > Loris lydekkerianus. The sequence continues at coordinate 8,754 of CAUYPK010014246.1, forward strand.
CCAGAAAAATTGATATCAGCCTGCCATCTGCCCCATTTCCAAATTCTTCATTTGACTTTAGAGGCAAAATTTGTAGAACTAGCCCACGAGGGGGCAGTTTTCTGTAGCAATATAGTTGGAAATGGGCATATATGTATATAAAAATGTTAATTGAGACAATATTTAAAGTGAAACTAAAAGAAAGAGGAAAAAGTTAATAACTTAGAAAGAATCTGAGGGTCTTGTTTGCCCTAAAATAGTAATCCCGGGTTTCTAACAGAGAGAACGTCTATGGCCCAGCTCTTCCTTGTTGTGTGATAACTGAGCATGTTGGGAAATAGTTCATGTCTCTTTGTCTAATTTGTCTAAAATTGTAAACAAATTAAATCCTTCTGATTTTTGTGGGAAAAATAGAGGAAACTAGGAGTGACAGTAGCAAAGCATTGCACTGCAGTCTTTTTAAAAGATTTTTGTATCCACAAATTAGTAGCAAACTGGAAATAACCCATCACAGGCAGGGCTGCGTGCTTTTTGGTTGCAAAATTCCAGAGATGAGGTATTTCCCTTGAGAGTTAATACAACTTACTTAAACCTATTTCTGTTGTAAAACTCCTGGGCTCAAGTGATCCTCTTCCCTCAGTCTCCCAAGTAACTGGGACTACAGGCGCTAGCCACAATGCCCAGGTGTTTTTTTGAAGATAGGGTCTCACTCTTGCTCAGGTGGGTCTTGAACTTGTGAGCTCAAGCGATCCACCTGCTTTGGCCTCCCAGAGTGCTAGAATTACAGGTGTGAGCCACTGCCCCTGCCCTGTAATTATATATTTTCTGTTATCAATTTCTTTCTTTCTTTTCTTGACCAACATCTTTTTAATTTAGAGCCAAATAATCATGTCCTCTCAGAGAGCTAGAGGGAGCTAGGGGAAAAATCTTACTGAAATCATCTAATGAGGAGAGATTATTCTCATACCCAAGCCCACAAACCCATCACTGCTTACACCATGTTCTGTTTGCTTGTTGGGTTGGTTTGGGGGGAGAGAGGGTAGAGTGCTGTGGTGTCTGTCTAGCTCACAGTAACCTCAATCTCCTGAGCTCAAGCAGTCCTCCTGCCTCAGCCTCCCAAGTAGCTGGGACTACAGAGACATACCACAAGGTGCAGGTAATTTCTTCTATTTTTTAGTAGAGACAGGGTCTTGCTCTTGTTCAGGTTGGTCTCGAACTCTCCTGAGCTCAAGCATTTCTCCTGCCTTGCTTCCCAAGAGTGCTAGGATAATAGGTGTGAACCACTGGACCTTTTTTTTTTTTTTTTTTTAGGCAGGGTCTCACTCTGTTACCCAGGCTGCAGTGCAGTGTTCTGATCATAGGTCACTACAGCCTCAAATTCCTAGGAATCCTCCTGGTTCAGCCTCCCAAGTAGTTGGAACCACAGTTGCATGCTCTTATGCCTATTAGTTTTTATTTTTTTTTAGTTTTAGATACAGTCTTGCTATGTTGCCCCAGGCTGGTCTTGAACTCCTGATCTCAAGTTGTCCTACTTTGGCCTCCTGAAGTGCTGAGCCACCATGCATGGCCTACACTGTGCTCTACTCAGGGCCTAGGAACTAAAAGGTTTCATTTTCCTCCCCACTCTTTTAGTTCACTGTCACCATGGGCCACGATCCCTCCAGCAGATGGTGAATTAATTTTTATCAATTTGCCTTCTTATAAGAAATTTTAAAATGATATCATAGAAGAAATACACATTTTGAATGCGTGAAAGATCAAGTTGTCATTTTGGGACACAGGAAACTTTGGGAGGAGGCAGCCCAAGTAGTGTATTTGGGTAGTCAGAGAGCAACTGAAGACCCAGGCCTCAGGGCAAGGAGAGAGGCCAGCAAGGACTGTAAGTGCTAGCACAGGCCCCACTGTCTGCTTCCTGCTCTTCCAGAAGACTGGCCCTGCCGTTTCCTTCTTTGCTCAGGTCAGTGGCATCTGCATTTAATTTTGGTGCATTATCAGCCAACCCCTTCTCCATGCCTCACCTTATGTGGGGTGAGGAATCTAGGAGATGAGAGCTGACCACAGGAGGAGTCTGAAGGCATTTGCAGGGTGGGCCTGAACTGGTTGTGCACAGCAAACCAGGCACTCATGGGAGAGAGTGGCCCTCCAGGAAGGTTTTCAATTAAATGTGTATCTAAAATTCTCGTTTGATTATACATTTTCTGTTATCTAATTTGCTCCTAGAAATCTGGGTGTCTTAGATTTAGACTTGTATTATAAAAAAGTAGTTTTCATTTTTAAGTCTCCTTAGTTTAATGTAATCACTTTTAACATGTGTGAACATATGAATTGAGTCAGTCTTATTATATCCAACTAAAACAGGTTGGGGGGAGCTCAGGGCACATAATATCCCTTCAAGAATGTAAGTCACTGCAAACCTTGCTGAAATTGCCCGCTGTAACCTGAAACTGGTTTTATCTACTGGTTCCTGAAACCACCTGCTGTGTTTTAACCTCACCTCCAATCAAAACCTGCCAGCTCCCCAAGACCCTACCAGTGCCAGTGAACTTGTTCAAAGAACAGTTTGTAACATTTCCCTTTTCATAAAACTTCTAACCTCTTTGTTCTTTGGAGGTACTGAAGGCCAGCCACTTTGTGCGCATGCCCCAGATTGCAATTCATTCCTTCCAAATAAAAGTTTTATAAAAAAAAGTATTTATAAAATACTTTTATAAAATGCTGAGATTCATGTACTTTATTTGACTTTGAAACAAGTAATATTCTTTCCTTATATGTATGTGTAAGGTGAAAACTATGCTTTTTTCATGAGTGAGACAGTATCTTTTTAAAGCTTTCATTTTTTTCCCCCTTGACTGAACTTGAATTTTTAATGTAAATGTACAGAATGTTTTTTCTTATTTTCATAAGGAAGCAGTTAACTATCTAAAATTTAGTGGGATTTGTTTTGCAACATTTTAAAGAGAGCTTTAATTTTGCTATTCAAAGATGTTATTTTGCTTTTAAGGAAACTTGACAGGTTAAAATATGTAAAAACTGAATGTTTAAAGTAATATTTACAGATATGGGATGTAATAAAACAGTATTAACTTGGTTTCTTGGCTGTGTTGTATTTAGAGGTTAAATGATTCTAAGGTGAATATGTTGCAAAATTGTGCTTAACGCTGGCATGGAAACACAAATTCTCAATAATGTCTTTGTTGTATCGCTGGGGGATATTTTAGAGAATGAGTAATTATCAAATTGTCAACATCATTAGTATATATTACCCTGCTGGGAAGAGATCCACTATTTTGGAGCATAGTTTTACAAAAGAGTATCTTATCTATGTGTACATATGTTATGTTGAATTTTGATTAAGTCTAAATGGTAGGAGAAGGTGGTTGTAACTGCTGAGCATTCCAGAAATAGAACACTGATACACTTTGAGGAGCATTGCAGTCAAGGGATAACATTATAAGTTAAAAAGACCCCCCAAAACAAAAACCCAGACACTATTACAGTCTTACTTCTGCCACTAACAGGCTAGATAATGCCTAAACTATAATCTCAAAATAATCCAACCAAATAAGGTGCGATTTGCGTCACAGCGAATCTATTCCCCATGAACGACTGACCTTTTCAAACACGTATTCGTTATCTCGAAAGTCTTAGATTCTAATAGAATTTGCACCACAATTTCAATGCCAGGAATTTTCTTGTGGTCATTATTTTTGTGGGTGGCTTCAAGAATGTTCATTGGATTTTTTTTTTTTTTTTGTAATTAGCACAACCTTGGACAAATTCCAAGTGTCCAGCCTCATTGATTTAGTTGAATATTGGGTCCTAAGGGTTCAGAAGCATGGAAACCAGAATGCTTGGGTAGGAATCCTGGACCTGCTACTTCTTTGTCGTGTGACCTTAGAAACACTACTTACTCCCTCTCTTAGTTTTCTCATCTTTAAAATCAGAATAGCAATACCAACCCCATGCGATTGTTGGGATGATCAAATCAGCTAATATATTAAAAGCACATAGAACACTGTCTACACATGCTAAAAGAATTTTAAATGTTAGGTATGCACTCAGTAAAATTATGTAGTTAGATATACTATAAAACAACACCTAATCTCTTTTTAGGGGAAAAAGTTTGTGCTTAAACTATGTATGTCTAAAAAAAAAATCCCTGAAACAGATTCTTTCCAGACAATGTAATGATGGATGATTTATGCTTTCTGTATTGATTTCCCACAATGTACCTTGATATCATTCTTAATTTACAGACAAGGTTAACAGCAGCCTAGGCAGCTTCTTTTTGACTCTTGCATTATTCAGGTGTAGGATTAGTTTCATGGAAAGAAAGCTTGAACAAATATCATATTTGTAGGACTCTCTATTCTGGCAGTTTGTTTCAATTCCATACATTTGAACTTACTTTCATTTTCTCTTTACTTTAAAAAAATTGAGTTAGCATTTATAACACATAAAATTCACCACTTTAAGTATTTTAAGGTGTAATTCAGTACCGTTTAGTCCATTCAGAGTGTCATGACCATTAGGACTATCTAGTACCAGAGTATTTCCATCATCCTACAAGGAAACCTTTCAAGCACTCCCTCCTCACTTCCCTGCTGCCCATTAGCTGCTGGCAAACACTGATTTATGTTTTGTCTCCAGGATTTGCGCCACTCTGTATATTCACATAAATGGAATCACAGAACATGTGGCTTTGTGTGTATGGCTTCTTTCACTGAAATTAGAAACTTCTGTGCATCCTTTTAGTTTGGAAAGAAATTCTAGAACATATAAAAGGACTTCTTTGGACTTTTCTCAGAAACAATATGACTATCAGCCTTTCATCAAATTCAAAATGAGTATTTTCTTCCATAAAAATCAAATGAGACAAAGGAAAAATAGTACCAATAAATATGACAATATGTACTAATGTCTGTTATTTGTAGAAACATCATCATCCTCTTGCCTACAATTTAGAGCTATAAACATTTGCTGGTGTAAATGACCACCAAACAAAGTGACAACGCAGAGGTGATAGTGGGTAAAATTTTACATAACTACCCCATTGATCAAATGAATCAATTTTGCATCACAAAATATAACCAAAACATTTTTATTAAAGCTATTTGAATGAAATAATAAAAATAGCTTAACTGTGGTATTAAGAACTTGGAAAAGGAAAATGGCTTAATTTTATTTGAGCTGGAAAATATTTTCTAGACAGAAATTTATCCATCAGAGCATAGTTCTAATTATAGTACTATCTAGACTCACAAGTAAAATCTTCTAAAAACTCAGAACTTGAGTTGCTAACTTGCTTTAACCTGTGTTGTTCAGATCTGAACTACCCGAAAGGATCCATCTTTCTTTATACCTGACCTATACATCAGTCAGAACAATGTTTAAAAGAGAAGCAATTTTGGACGGTAGTCTGCTAAAAACACACGCTACATTGCTATGCCAGAATACTTTTCGCGTAATACCACTGAACAATCTTTAGGGAGTCTTTGTTTAGAGTTTCTACATTCATGATTGAGAAGGGCTGTGCTAAAAACTAGCCTCTGCTTGAAAATAAATATACCAGAAAAGAAGCAGCATGATATTTATTAAAAGTTATCATATTTGCCATTCTATAAGAAGGTCTTCTCCCAGATTTCTCCTTACTGTGTTTCCAGAGAGCCCAGGAACCTCTGCCTCTGTCTGTTGACTGCCTGACGTTATGTTTTTGCTTCTGGGGGAATAGAGAAGCCACAGGATTTAGTATGGGCTATGGGAGGGTGGGGAAGAAATTAATTTTTCCCCCAAAGTATACTGAGCTTGTAAAATCCATAAAAATCAAAAACATCTGTAGCATGTTTTCCCTTTGTTTCTGGTACTTTAATTTGTTCTTACTCCCCAACTCCCACTCCATTTGAGCACATATGCCCTTCTGTGTTTATTGGATACTCGTAAGTGTACTGCAGAAATAAATTGAGATTCCAGGTCTGAAGCTCCCTGGTGACAGCAGACTAAGAGCTGCCTTAGGGACCATCCACGTAAGTCAATGATCAAACATCAGACGGTCCCCTTATTAATACCCAAAAGGAATAGGTGAGATTTTTTTACTCAACTGTAGGAATGTTAGGGTAAAGACAAAATTGGGAATTATTAAGATTTATTTTCTAACATTTTGGCTCAATAAGAACTTGAAATAGAAACTGACTAATAGAAAAATAAAGGGGACTACAGTAGAAGCTCTGTAAAATGACCACCCAAGCACTGTAACAAACTGGTCAACAGACTGAGGTGATGAGCACAAGGAACTAGGCCTACTCTACTGATATGTATATGTGGTGCAGGTCCAGTCCATGGAAATTAGGTCACTCTAAGGAGGTGGTCATTTGGGAGGTGGTCAACTATGGAAATTCTACTGTAGGTTTCTAGAACCTATGAGAAGGTCCTTACCTACTCTTTAAACAAGGAAACAATTATTAGAAATTAATGAAAGGAAGGTAAGAAACATATTTTCCTTCAAGAGCAACTGGTTTACATGTTTTGTTTTGTGTTTGGCTAGGTTAATTCCATGTGAATGCTCAAGGTGGGAGGGCCTTTGCCTCTGGCTCCCACCGTCCTGGTGCCTTCTCAAGTATCTGCAGGAGAGTGGGGAACACCCTTCAATGACTCAGACCTCCCCTGTCCTTAAGAGCAAACAGGAGCAGACAACTGGGGATGAACAAACATGTTGACAGTGCCAGCAAGTACTTTGTTACCACATGTAACTTGAAAAGTAGAAGGATCGTTAGAAGCCAATTTGAAAAGAAAAAAAAAAAAACAAAAAAAAACTTTAGCAGAAATACTTGCAACCTACCCGTTTTATAATTTTTCTCTGCCTCCTGTGCACAGGGAAACATAGTAGGAGGAAAATATCTATTCTGGATAGTATGGACCAGCATTTTTTATTGGCAAATGCTAATTAGATGCAATATAATTCACAAGAAATCTGAATATTTTGTTACTGAATTCTCATATAATTTATATTGATTTGATTGCTTTCTTTCCACAATATCTTAAGATAAAATGAATGCTGTGTGATATCAATGTATATACATTTATTTTACTAAGGGATAGATTTCATTTTAACGTTAATAGATCCACTTCCTATACATATGTAATCTGGGTTATGTTGCATTACTGGTTACAGAATTGTGGTAACATTGAAATCGTGGCTCATAGGCTATGGAAATTTCTGTGACATGATAGGACAGGTACCAAGCTAAAGGGCAATTTCCCAGAAATTCCTAGTACATTGAAATTGCTCAGTTTTTTTTCTTTTTCTTAATATAAGTCATCACAGACAAGTTAAAACAGACATAGTAAGGTAATGTTATTTGGGGAAATGTGAAAAATAGCTTATGCATGTCTCTTTCTAAGGCATGGAAGGAGAAAAATCCAACATAGAGAGAAACGAGTGATGAGAATTTTCTTGGCATCATTTTGAGTTAGTCACATTTTTGTTCTATGATTCTAACTTGGTGAAGTGGGATAAACTGATCAGAGTAAACAGGGATACCTTCCTTTGTTAAATCTTGTAACCCTATATTCTTCAAAAGGAGGCTCTGCTCACTTTACCCTCTTGATTAAGAAAGATCACATAGCATTTAGAAGCAATTAGATTTTAACTGAATGTTTGTTTAGGCTGCCAGTAATATCATCAATTACAAATACCTTTACATTTTCATAAAATACTAAAACTTTTATTTTTTGTTTTTGTCTCGACACTCCCTTCCCCCATTTAGATGGGAAATAAATATAATGTCATTAGTCAGATTACAAGTAGGGTTCGCCTCACTCGTGTATTCACAGATTGTGTCTGAATTTCAAAGAATATGTGTCACTGCACATAATTGGGAATTAGAATGAAGGGTCTGCTCCTCAAGGTTTCAGCTCAGAGCTCAACTCCAACTTTATTTTTTTAATACTATCTTTTACTAACACTTTTAAGGTTATAGTTTTTGAATCTAGCCAGTTTTTTCTGATCATATTTGCTAGATAATCTAATTAAGCAGCTTATTATTTTACCCATCTAAAGAGAGTAACTTTTCTTATGTCCAACCAAAGAGAGTAACCTTTCTTGCATCTTATCCACACACCAACATGCACACCAACCCCCTGACAATGGAATTAGGTCATTATCTTGACAGATGAGGGTAAAATAACAAAAGAACAGTGATCCAAAGAGAAGGACCAGAAAACAACAGCAAAACTACCCACATACACAAAAAGATAACCTCAGGTTTGAATGTAACTTATGTTCTAAATAAGTACAACGATTGTGTGGTCTAGCAGGTGGAAAATGCTTAACTAACTTGGCAAGCAGCATGGCGAAGCTACTTAATACCTCCGCGTTTCAGTTCTTCATCTAAAACATGGCTCTTGGTTCAGTCACTCAGACATGGACAAATATTTCTTGGTGACCTACCACAGGCGAAGCACTGTTCTAGATGTTAAAGAAATAGCAGTGAATAAAATAGCCAAAGTCTGAATTGCATCCCAGGAAAGCAGAGGAGACGTATAATAAATAAATGTACAAATGCAGTAGAACCTCTGTAAGTTGATCACCCAAGGGATTGTAACAAACCGATCACCCTACGGAGGTGAAGGAACTAGGCCTCCTGTACTGAAATGTATAAGTGGTGCATGTCTGGTCTATGCAAATTAGCTCAACTTAAGGAGATGGTCAGCGTAGGGAGACGATCAACTGCAGTTCTACTGTACCCATAAAATACATCATGCAACAAAATAATAATATAAAAAAAAAACAACAGTAAGGGGTGTAGAGAATGATGGGAGATTTTTATTGTTATTAAAAGGGCCCGCAGAAGATCCTTACGATAAGGTGACATTTGAGTAGAGACTTGCAAGAGGCGAAGGGGCCAGCCACGTGGGTATGGGGCAGGGAATGGGAAAGAACTTTCTGGGTGAAAGGAAACAACACAAGGTATTTTGTTTGATATGTTCAATAAAGCTAGTGCAGCTGAGCTTGAAGAGAGGAAGAGGAGGAGGCGGTGTGGGGAGGTCACAGTGGGAGGTCAGAGGGATCTTACTTTGAATAAGGTAAGAACCTGCTGAAGGCTGAATTATAACAGTGCCTACACCACAGGCTGACTGAGTTAGTATCGTGTTTTTTTCTTCCCTTCTCCTCCTCCTCCTTCTCTTCTCTTTCTCTTTTCTTTGTCTTCTCTTCATTTCTTTCTCCTCATTTCTTCTCTTCCTCCTCCCATTCCTCCTTCTGTCATATTTTTGCGCGTCCCAGAGTTAGAGCTAAATTTGCATTCTACCTTTGTCACTTGCCACATGTCTTATTTGCATGCCATAGTGGAGGTCCCCGTGCGAGTGACTTTGAAATATCACAGCGCATGCATAAAAAGGCAGGAAGCCGCGAGTGTTTCTGGGAACCTCAGCTGCCAGGATCAACATTTGGCATCTTGTTCCTCTTCCAACAAAGGGACTCTAACTTGTCTCTGACGTGTCCTCACAGCCCCGAGTCTGATCTGATTTCCCGTCTGACACCTGCCCTCCAGCCAGCTTACGTTACCTTTGAACATTTTTTCTCTGCCGCAGTCAGTCCACTCTTGTTACAATGCTTAGAAAATATCCCCCTTACGTGGAGCCTATGTGTCCTCACTAGCCTGTCGTGTTTTGTTCCCTCTGTATTTCTCAGGTTTTCTTTCCATCTCTGTCCCAATGCTCTTACAATTTTAAGTGCTGATAAGAAAGATACAAAATATAAATATTCATGTTTCAAGGAGACTGTCAGGTAAGCATACGGAACAATCTCCTTGGCGATTAAGAAGATTGAAGCAAAGATTAAAGGGTGATCTAAATTAGCAACTCATGTAACTTTTACTATAAATTAAAAGTCATCTCAATTGTGTTTCCTGACATTTGCTATAAAAAGAATGAGGTTGCTTGTTAAATTGTTTACTACACAGTTAATTTTACCTCTGCGTTTATTTATGTGTCCAAGTGGCAAGCTTAAGATACTTTTTGAAAGCTGTCAAACATAAGTAGTATATGATATACTAATTTTTAATCAATTTTATCTATTGTTAATTATATCAGCGGTACCTTAATCTACAGTTACCACTCTGTTTCCTTTTATTTCCTTTCCCCTTCTCTATTTAAAACCAGATGCTTTATTTCACACCCCATAAAAGCTCAGGGCCATTCCTTTGTGGGGGACAGATATTTATAAGTGCTTTCTTCTTGCTGCTGCTACTTATACCAAACATGAATCAAATAAAGGTACTTGAGATGGTTTCTGTGATAAAATTAATTTATTTTCCATACCTTGTCAACGTTCAGGGAAAACACCAGTTAGAACTGAGGCCTATTTTCTAAAATATCCTATGTTAATACTAATGAGGATAAGCTTTCAGCATAGAGATCAATCTAAATGGCTTTTTCAAAACAAACGAACAATCAAAAAACCAAAAACCTGTCCCTTGATTTTCTGCCTAAAATCCTTCTTGTTAAGCATGCAGATATTGCCCATACTCATTTCATACCTCCGATGGTAAGGAGACTTTCTTCTCCCCAAATCCGTGCACTTCCAGAATTCCTACATTTTGTAGGATCAATGGGGAATTTTTTAAAGTAGAGCTACATGTTTTACAAATTTCACTACAAACCCTGAGGCAAAAAAAAAAAAAAGGCAATTATTAATGGTATCAAACACATTACTTTGGGACAATTTTAACTGGCAGGTCCTTTTTTGTTCTTTAACAGTGTTATTAAATGGCAAGTCGGCGTAATTCCTGAAGTTGGAAATTTCTCAGAGGAATTTTGTAAAGCATTTTTTTTTTTTTTTGTAAATGACATATGCCTCTTGTAAATTTCTTGTCAGGGATTTTACTCTGACCGAGGCAAGAGCCCATCCGTGGCTTTTTGTGAGTGGAAAGATCCGAAACACAGCAGCAGCACCAATCTCACTGATTCATCTGGGTATTCACTGAGCCAGTGCATGTAAAAATGCTTAAAACCTTGTCTGGCATAGAGTGATCATTCAGCGAATGAATGTCCGGGTTTGTTTGGAGAGCAGATCTGGTGTCAGAACTGGGTTTGAAGTTGTAGATTCCCCCCTCTCTACGTCCCCTCATCTGTGTGATACCATAGAGTTCCTGACACTGAGTGCCGTGATCCTACTGTTTGGACCTTGGGAAAAATACACAGAGGGGCATGAACCAGCTAGGTACATATAGAAACCCCAGCCTTTATGAATCTTTGGCTTCTTACCCTCTGTGGTCCAAGTATCTAAACAAACAAAATAACCACTTTAAGAGTAATCACTAGAATGGCTACAGTTTAAGTAATGATGGCATATTCTACATGGTAGAGTTCATGTTTTACAGTGATCCTTGATTAAATTTCTTTCTTCTTCTTCTTTTTTTTTTTTGCCCCAGGCCAGGTTTGAACCCACCACCTCCGGTAGATGGGGCCAGCACCATATGAGCCACAGGCACCACCTGATTAAATTTCTTTTATTAGCTTAAAGTATCCAACTCTTTCATGCAACTAGTGCCATTTTTTCTTTTCTGGGGAGAATAAATCCCATTAGCACTGAATATAATAGAACTTCTTGAATCAATTAGTTGGGGAGAACCCCCCTAACTGAAGGCCTGCTTCTTCTCTTTTTCCCACATGGGTACAAGGCTAAAAATCGTTCCGAAAACTTCTCAACTCAGAATGGTAAGCATTTAATTATTTGAAATTGTCAAAAAACTGTTCCTAAGACAGGAAAATAATGTGCAATCTAAGGTTTTTATAGGCAATCATTTTATAGGCACCTTCAGGTCAATTTGGCTCATCATGTTGCTCGAGTATTTTCTTTCTGCCTGTTTTGCTGGTTCTATCACACGTCTGTACTCAGAGAGGCGTGTTACAACTTCCTGCCATGGTTGTGAATTTGGCTGTTTCTCTTTTTTGATGATTTTATATAAATTTAACATTTTCACTTCTTCCAGTTCATTTCACAATTTTTTTATTATAAAATGTTTCTCTTTATCTCTTCCCTTTTTTGCCTCAAATTCTTATTTGTTTGTTGGTAATATAGGTACACCAATTTTCCTTTGCTACCTGTGCATATGGGCTATGTCTCTCCCGTCCGTTTATTTTCATTATATCCTTTTTTTAATTTAGTGTATTTCTTGTAGACAGCATGTAGTTTGATCTCATCTTATAATAGCTAAACATCCCATCTCTTCATTAAAGTTTTAAATTTACTTATATTTAAGATAATTAATTACTCACATAGTCTTAGTCTACCATCTTGCTATTTTTTTTTTTTTTTTTTTTTTTTTTTTGACAGTGCCTCAAGCTGTCACCCTGGGTAGAGTGCTGTGGCATCACAGTTCACAGCAAACTACAACTCCTGGGCTTAAGTGAGTTTCCTGCCTCCGCCTCCCAAGTAGCTGGGACCATAGGTGCCCACAACGCCCAGCTATTTTTTTGGTTGCAGCCATCATTGTTGTTTGGCAGGCCCAGGCTGGATTCGAACCCGCAGGCTCAGGTGTATGTGGCTGGCGCCTTAGCCGCTTAAGCCACAGGTGCCGAGCCCGCCATCTTGCTATTTGTTTTCTTTCAGTCCCATCTGGGTTTTGCTCTTATTCATCTTTCCTGACTTCATTTGAACCAATCCAGCTTTAAAAAAAATTATTTTATTGTATCTCTATGAGTAGAGTTTCCAATTATTATGAATGTATATATAACAATTTTATGGAAATGTAATTCACATGCCATACAATTCACCTCTTTGTATTGCTTTAGTAATTCAATGAGTTTCACTATAGTCCTAAAGTTGTGGAGTCATCTTTACAATCAATTTTAAAATGTTTTCTCATCCTCATACCCATTAAGTGCACTTTCCAGGTGCTATGAGCCTCACATAACCACTAGTCTATTTTCTGTCTCTAGGGATTTGCTTATTCTGAACATTCCTTATCAGTGGAACTATATCATACATGATTATTTATGACTGTCTTCCTTGACTTCATGTCATTTTGCCAAAGTTATTGATGTATAGCATGTACCATTATTTAATTACTTTCTTTGGCTGAAAAATATTCTATTGTATGGCTATATCATATTTTGCTTATTTATTCATCAAGTGACAGGCATTTTGGTTGTTTCTACTTTTTGGCTATTATCAATAATGCGGCTGTGAACATTCATATGTAAGTTTTTCTGTGGACATATGTTTATATTTCTCCTGAGTACAGACCTGGGAATAGAATTTCTAAATCACATGGTAATTCTGTGTTTAATCTTCAAGGAAATAGTGAAATGTTACCTACAGCAATTGTACTATTATATGACCCTTCTGACTTATATGTAAGCTTCTGATTTCTCTACATCCTTGCCAACACTTATCTGTCTTTTTGATTATTGCCATCTAATGAATGTGAACCGATATCTCATTGTGGTTTTAATTTGAAATCCCCTGATGACTAATACCGTTAAACTTTTATTCATGTGCTTATTAGCATTTTTATATCTTTTCTGAGACACCTATTCAGATTCTTTGCCCATTTTTAAAGTGAGTTCTTTTTCTAAGGGTACTTTATTAAGGATTTACATCTCTTACAATATATGTGATTTGCAAGTATTCTCTCCCTTTTTTTGTGGATTGTTTTTTCACTTTCTTGATGGCGTTCATAAATGCTTTCAATTTTGAAGTCCAATTTCTCTATTTTGTTGTTGTTGTTATTTTGTTACTGAACCCACATGGATGCTCTGGCCTAGATCTAGTCACTTGGTGCATGGAAAGCTAATTACTGAGATAATATGGATTGCCAAAGAAGAAAAGCAACTAATTACAAATTGTGTCTTCCAGGAGATGGGTCAACAGGCTAAATCTAACTTGCAGATGATAATTCAGATGGTAGTTCAAAGCTGCCCTATATGCTTAAAAAATAACCCAAGGCCTGTGGGGGCCTAATGGCTCACCCCAAAGAAGCAGCTCAAGGGGGAAGAATGTTCTTGGGGAAAGTGGACAGGTAGACTTTACCATGATGGCACCAGTCCCTGGAAATGGTCAATATCTGTTGGTCTTTGTTGACATTTTTTCAAGATGGGTAGAAGTTTACCTAATCAGGACTGAGAAAACTTCAGAGGTTCTTAAACTCTTTTGAAGGAAATTATTCCTGAGCTTGGACTTCCTTTAACTCTCCAAAGGAGTAACAAAGCATCTTTTGTTGCCAAAGTTACTCCAGACATATAAAAAATTCAAAGAATTGACTGGAATCTGCTTTCATTGGGGAGATACTAATCTTTAAGACACACTGATGGATAAATAGAACTTTGAAGAAGACTCTTCCCAAAATTTGTTACAAAACTAACTTAACCTGGGAAAAAATGTTTTCCTTAGCCCTGCTGAGAATTCAGGTGGCCTTCAGAAGTAAGCTGACACTTAGCCTGTCTGAAATTTTATGTATAAGATCCTTTCTAAGAGCTCCCAGTCAAGGCTTGCCCAATAATCCTTTTCCCCCAGAAATGGAGGCAGCTTAGACTGTGCCCAGACTTCAAGGATGGATCTCCCCTGGATGGCCATGACTTAGACACCACAGACCTTTGATTAGAAGAAATAGCCTTGCAATCTTATCAGTTATGTGACTTCATAACTTGTACCCTTAGAAGGACATGTTTTTGTATTCCAATAAGAGATAGAGCCTTGGACCTATACCTACATTAAAGAGGGAGATTGTGCCCAGTGTTTATCAGGACACTCTACTAATTCTTTCTCTGTACATAATGACTCCGATACCAAACCGTGGGCAAGTTCTCTAAATTTTTTTCCTGGGCAACTAGGGGAATTTTGGTTGGAGACTCTATGTGCAAACACCAAGATATTATTTCCTCAGAGGGGTTACAGAAGAGGATGGATATTTCTTTGTGTATACTATGTACCTTACTCCTCTGGCGTGGAGTGGCAGCTCAATGACACATACCATCTATAGTGACAGCTCATAACATAACCTACCTATAATTTTGAGGATTGTTGCTAATGAAACCGCAGCTGCAATAGCTGCCCCACAGGAATATTTAGAGTCTTTAGCTCAAGTTGTTCTTGATAATTGCATGGCTATTGATTATATTTCAGCAAAAGAAGGGAGTGTTTGTTTTATAGTTAATTCCTCAGGATGGGCATATATAACAAATACCTCTGCAAAAGTAGCAACGTGTACTGCTAAAATGAGAAAGTGAGTTTCTTGGTTGCCACTTGTTGGAGAGGATCACCTGGGACTGAGAGATCAGTTCTCGGGCCTCTTCTCTTGGATGCCTTAGAAAATTTTCTGTTCTTCTGGGATGTTAAAATTCAGTCTTCCTCTTTTAGTAATTATTTTTTCTGACTTATTTCACAAGGAATATATTAATCAAATGTGGGTTGAAATGTTGTTTTACTTTTTTTATTTTTTTATTTTTATTTTTTATTGTTAAATCATAGCTGTGTACATCAGTGCAATCGCCTGTACCCATTCTAAGATGCACCATAGATGGGGCCCCACCCATTATCCTCTCTCCACCAAAGCCTCCCCCCTCCCTTCCCCTTCCTTGGCTCTTTCCCCATAGTCTTGTGCTATAGTTGGGTTATAGCCTTCATGTGAAAGCTGTAATTTAGCTTCATAGTAGGGCTGAGTACATTGGATACTTTTGCTTTCATTCCTGAGATACTTTGCTAAGAAGAATATGTGAAATGTTGTTTTAAAACATAGACAAAATCTCTCAAGAAATGACGTTGAAGACATCTAATCGTCAATTAAAAACTCAAGAGTACTTTCAGGGGCTGACCTAATATTTTCATTCCTCATACTTCAACTATTCCCTATTTTGGCAGGAAGCAGAGAAATAGACATATGAGTATATTTTTGAACTCTTAATTCTATTTAATTGACCTATATATCTGTACTTTTGTCATAACCATGCTATCTTGATTACTATTACTTTATAATAAGGCTTAAAATTAGAAAATTTTTATCTTCCAACTTTGTTCTTTCTTTTCAAATTTGGTTGGGTATTCTGGGTCCCTTGAGTTCCCATATACATTTTAGTATCAGCTTATGAAATATTGCAGAGAAGCTGGGGTTCTAATAGGGATTGTGTTGAACCTACAATTGACCTCAAGTTTATTGTCATTTGAACCATCGTATTTCTTCTGGTTTATTTTTGTTTTTGGAGACAGTGTGTCACTTTATTCCTTCAGCCAGAGTGCAGCGATGTCATCATAGTTCACTGCAACCTCAAACTCCTGGTCTCGAGAAATCTTCCCATCTCAGGCTTCCAAAGTGCTAGGATTATAAATGTGAGTCATCGTGCCCCGCCTCTCTCTAGTCTATCAGGATTAGATTTTTACCCCAATTTTTTATAATCTTGAATCCTTTTGAACAATATTTTCTGGTTTTAAAAATACAAGTTTTGCAATTCTTTTATTAAATATGTTCCTAAGTATATATATATATTTTTTCATTTTAGATGCTATTGTGAGTAGAATTGTTTTCTTAAAATCACTTTTAGGTTGTTTATTGAAAGTCTATAACATGTAATTGTTTTGTGTGTAGTGGGCTTGTATTCTTTGTCTGTATCACTTTGTTTTAGGTTTGTCTCTTTATACTTGTATTTTCTTTCTTTCTTTTTTTTTTCTAAGAGACAGAGTCTCACTTTATCGCCCTGGGTAGAGTAGTATCACAGCTCACAGCAACCTCCAACTCCTAGGCTTAGGCGATTCTCTTGCCTCAGCCTCCTAAGTATATGGGACTACAGGCGCCTGCCAGAAGGCCCAGCTATTATTTTTTGTTGTTGTTGCAGTTTGGCCGGAGCGGAGTTTGAAACTGCCACCCTTGGTATGGGGGGCTAATGCCCTACCCACTGAGCCGCAGGCCCTACCCTATACTTGTATATTATCAAAATATTAATAGTTAATTTTGTTTTGGTTTGTTTTACATCTTTTTCTAATTGGATGAGTTTTTTTTTATATAAGTATATTAAAGCTTTCTACATTTATGGATATTAACTTATTACCTCCTCTTTCTTTTTTTTAATTTTCTCCAGTACACAATTTTAGTCAATAGTATTACCTTTCATAATGTTTACTTTTACATCGTTAAATAGGCTGAAACTTCTGTTAATTGAATTTTTTTCTTTACATAACATATTTTTGAGTCTCTGATGTCATAGATAAGGGAATCAATGTACATAAGTTATCTCTTCTATTTTTTCTTTTTTCATTTTTCATTGTTAGCAGATTTGTGATTTTTAAGTTTTCAGATTATGTATTTCTTACATACAGCCCCATCACTCTAATCCTCATACTTATTACTTATTAGTTATACTAATTACTTACTTATTAGTTAAAATAAAATTTACATACATCAAACACACATTCATAAATAAAACATTTTTGCTTTAGCTATAATTTCAGCAAGTGGTTTCTGTTTAACTAAAATTTGAAGTCTATTATTTTCTAGAAGTTTGAAATGTGGTATTTTTCTTGGGATTGCTTGCTATTGTATACTGAAAAAAAATGTAACTATCTTTACCTTCAGTAATGGTTTGGATGTGATTTGTCCCTGGCCAAGACTCATACTGAAATTTGATTCCTACTGTGACAGTATTAAAAGGTGGGGCCTAATGGGAGGTTCTGGGGTCATAGTGACAAATCTGTAAAGAATGGTTTGATAAGAGAATTAATCTATTCAGTACGAGTACGTGAGCTCTCATCCTTGCAGGAAAGAAATGGATTAGTTTCCAAGAAAGCAGGTTGTTAAAAAAAGAGTCTGGTTTCCTGGTTTTTCTCTCACTTCCCCTCTCACCTGCGACGTCTTTATGTGTACTCCCTCCCCTTCCACTTTTCACCATGAGTTAAACCAGCAAGAGACCCTACCCAGATGCAGCTGCCCCGTCTTGGACCGCATATAACTGTGAGCCTAATAAACATCTTTTCCTTATAAATTACTCAGCCTCAAATTTTTTGTTATAGTAACATGAAATGGACAGTGACACGGGCCAACTCTTACACATGGAAAAAACAGAGCTAAAGAGATTATTGTTATATTTTAAACCTTTTATTTCAAGAGGATCAAGTCAGAGAGCATTTGAGGGACTGTAGAGAAGGCCAGCAGAAGGTGGCCATCCCAACGTTAGACATTACTTTTCCCCATGACTTAATTTGCAAATAGTGTATTGAAGTTGAGGCCCCAAGTATAATTAAACCCTCTGTTAGTCTTTTCACACCACCAACAAAAACATCACAGACTTGGTGGCTGAAACAATAGAAATGTGTTCTCTCATGATTGTGGAGGCTGGACATCCAAGGTCACAGCGAGGAGGCCTCTCTTCTTGACTTACAGATGCCAGCGCTATGATATTAGCATGTCACTCTTATGACATCATCTAGTCTTAATAATCTCCTTAAGGATCTTGTCTCCAAATTCAGCCACATTGATGGTTAGGACTTCAACATATGTATATGGAAGAGGGAAGAAAAATTCAGTCCATAACAAAGTCTAGTTCTAAAAATATAGAATGGTATTTCCTAAGAAAGGTATTAATAAATTAAAAAATTTCTAGTACATATAAGAAGAAAATGTTTTGATAATGCTCTTCAGACTCAGTAATTTCAATTATCCTAATTCAGGTCCACTGATTTTTTTTTGTTTTTTTGGCTCAAACTTGCTGAACTTTCCTACTGAATTTTTCATTTCAGTTATTGTATTTTTAAGCTCCAGGATTTCCATGTGGTTTCTTTTATAATTTCTATTTCTCTGTTGATATTATCATTTTGTTCATATGTGTATATCATTTTCCTGATTCAATTTATTCTTCATCCCCATTTTCTTTAAGCATATTTAAGATACTTTAAATTTCTTGTCTGGTAAATCTGATGCCTAGAATTCCTTAGGGACAGTTAATGTCAATTAATTTTGTTCTTTTGAATAAGTCATGTTTTCCTTTTCTTTTTGTACCTTGTGATTATCTTTTTGTTTTTGCAAATTGGGCATTTGATCATTAGACTATAAGGCAGTACCTCGGAAAGTCAGATTTTCCCCATTCTCCAGGATTTTCTATCTTTTTAATTGTTGAAAGCTGTAGTTGTCCATCTGTTTTAAGACATTTTCAAACTGTGAAGCAATTATTCTTGTTATGTGTGCTCACTGAAGCCTCTGCTCCTTTAGCTTGTGTTAAACAAATGCTTTGAGAGAGATTTCCTTGCATGCCAGTAGCTGAAAGAGACACACACACACACACACACACACACACACACACCCAAAACAAAGAAAAAGAAAAAGAAAGGAAAGAAAGGCTGAAAATGAAAACAACTAAGCTTCCCAGCTTAGCCAGCAAACTGGCTTTGTGCAGGAGGGCAACCCTTCACCAATTAGCAAAGCCTGCTCTGAGCCTAGGGACAACCCTGAGGTCAAATCTTAAGGCCGTCTCAGGACTTTTTCTGAGCAGCTATCTTGCTTTGGCATGTACCTGCAACTTTCTAAAATCCCTTATATGTATAAGCAGTTGCTTTCAAATTTCCTAATTTCTTTCTTTTTCTTTTTTCTTTTCTTTCTTTTTTTCTTTTTTTTTTTTTTTGCAGTTTTTCTTTTTTTGGCCTGGAGCTGGGTTTGAACCCACCACCTTCTGCATATGGGGTTGGCACCCTACTCCTTTGAGCCACAGGTGCCCCCCCGAATTTCCTAATTTCTTAAAGAGTCTCATCCCAACTTCTCTGGGCCCTATATGGTCTACTGGTCCACTGTATGCTCCACTCATGATCTTTTATCCCAGGCATGTGTAGGTTTGTAATATCTTGTAGCTTTTCTGAGAAATGCCTACCTCTTTTCCCTGCCTACTTTCTTTCAATGTCAGACAGAGACTAATAAGTCCAATATTCAAATATTCTCCAACCAGGTTAGAATTGACATAAGTACTAATTTGTAAATAAGCCACACTCTGCTCCCTCTGGCTCCAGAATGAGGGGAACTGGGAACTGGGAACTGGGCCACTACTAAAGACCGAGGTTGCCTGTGAGCCAGGGAGGGGCAAGGAAACACCATAGACTTCCCTACCATTTTGGAGACATTTTGTTTTTGGTTCGGGTTTGCTTGATTGCTGCAAACCTTTGCTTTTTGAGCTCCTACAAAATTGGTTTAGATAGTTCCTGGTTGTTTTTCTTTCTTTTTTTTTTTTATTATTGCTAAATCATAGCTGTGTACATTTGTGCAATTAAGGGGTACAATGTGCTGGTTTCATATACAATCTGAAATATTCTCATCAAACTGTTCAATGTAGCCTTCACGGCATTTTCTTAGTTATTGTAGTAGACATTTGTATTCTGCCTTTAGTAAGTTATGCCTGTACCCATTTTAAGATGCACAGTAAGTGTGGCCCCACCCATTATCCTCCCTCCATCCTAACCTCCCCCCTTCTTTCCCCTTCCTTGGCCCTTTCCTCATAGTCCTGTGGTATAGTTGGGTTATAGCCTTCATGTAAAAGCTATAATTTAGCTTCATAGTAGGGCTGAGTACGTTGGATACTTTTGCTTCCATTCCTGAGATACTTTGCTAAGAAGAATATGTTCCAGCTCCATCCATGTAAACATGAAAGAGGCAAAGTCTCCATCTTTCTTTAAGGCTGCATAATATTCCATAGTATACATGTACCACAGTTTGCTAGTCCATTCATGGGTTGATAGGCACTTGGGCTTCTTCCATGACTTAGCAATTATGAATTGGGCTGCAATAAACATTCTGGTACAGATGTCTTTGTTATATTGTGATTTTTGGTCTTCTGGGTATAAACCTAGTAAAGGAATAATAGGATCAAATGGCAGGTCTATTTTTAGATCTCTAAGATTCTCCAAACATCCAAACTAATACTTCCAAAAGGAATGTATTAGTGTGCATTCCCCACCAGCAGTGTAGAAGTGTGCCCTTTTCTCCACATCCACGCCAACATCTCTGGTTTGGGGATTTTGTTATGTGGGCTACTCTTACTGGGGTTAGGTGATATCTCAAAGTAGTTTTGTTTTGCTCCTGGTTGTTTTTTCAATGTTTCTATGGAGGAAGGAGAGTTGTGAACTTTCTTGTCTGCTATTATGTTCATATACTGTTCACTCCACAGAGTTCCTAACTAATCAAATTGTTTTATTTTATTTTTTGTTTCTACCCATCTTCTGGTGTTTTATGTGAAAAGATGTTAGCAATAAAAAAAATCAAACAATGCATTGTTTAATGCCCAACAGTTTAGCTTTATTCTCTATTGAGTCACAAGTGAGATAGTAAATCCTAATAACTGAAGCTAAATGGTAGCATTCACCTGTAGAAATTACTTATAAAATGTTTTATGTTTGGGGTAATATTTATGTAAAACATCTTATGATGCTGTGTTGATTTCCCTGTAGGATTGGTAAATAGCTTTATACAAATGCTTTAATATGTAGTTCAACTATCACTTACATTTCTTTTGAGTCATAAAATTATTTGTATTCAATTTTACAAAAGACATATGTGTTGTTGCTACTTTTAAAAATACAATGTAAAACACTTAGTCACCTTGCCTTTATATTCAAAATCCTTTTTTTATATTTTTAGAGACTTCTTGTATTTTTATTTTTAAAGACAACGTATAAAGGCATTGGAACTGTCTTTGTGAAGGTAATTTTCACAATCGTGTTGATTTAATCAACCCAATTAATATTGTAATTATGGAATATCCTCACCAGTAGCCTTTAAAGTTGTTTTTTACTTCCAATTACCGTTTCAATTAACTAAGAAGTGCTTCATGGATAAAAATTTGTCCAAATAAGATCTTTGAGAATAAAGGGGTCATTTTGATAGAATGTCAACCAAGAATTTTTAAAGGATTATTTTAATAATGACACAAGGGTAAACATTAGAGAGAGATGAGCTGCTCCTTGGTGGTGATTGCCTAAGAATGTGCCAGAATGTCAGTGTCCAAATGAGTCAGTATCTTCTTAATGTCATGATAAATCTTCCCATTTCCTATGCATATGTTTTGGAAATATCTTCGATTATTTCATTATGCTTTGTATGTTTTGGTTTTTTAAAGAATAGATATTATTATAATAAAAATGATATATGTTTATTATTCAAAAATACAAACATTGACAGAAAAATACAAATATCAAAATGCATATCATTCCCAAGTTCCTGCCAATCTTAACTACCCCAGTCGGGAATCTTTTCTGTTCTATGGTAACAAAGTTTCATTCTCCACTTAGCCTAGTGCCCCAAAAGATGAAAAGCTGGGTGTGATGTTCCTGTGGAAGCTGAGCTCTCAAGGTGAGTCTTGAGAACTTCTGCTCCTGGATGTTTTCTACTCTCAGTGTTTTCTTTCTTTTTTTTTTTTTGTAATTTTCCACAAAGCATCTGTCAGCATATCTCAGAACTGAAGACTATTAGTAGGACTCTGGATTTAAAAAATAACTTATATTCTTTTCTCATTACTCTCTCTTTGTGTTGGGATGGAGTTCAGAGGCTATGCTGCATAAAAAAAACATGAATTTTTTCCTCCTTTACTTTTGATGTTTGTTTTTTTTTTTCAAGGTTTTGGGGACATATGATGAAGTTTCATTCCTTATTTGATTGTAACTGGTGAATTTGTTTTAACTGGTTTTGTCTTATGTTTGAAATTGGTTTGAGAAGAAACCATTATGGATTTATCTAGATGTGCACACATATATATATATATATATATATATATATATATATTTTTTTTTTTTTTTTGAGAGTCTCACTATGTCACCCTCGGTAGAGTGTTGTGGCATCACAGCTTACAAAAACCTCAAACTCTTAGGCTTAAGCAATTTTCTTGCCTCAGCCTCCCAAGTAGCAGGAACTACAGACACCCGCCACAATGCCTGGCTATTTTTTTTTTTTTTTGGTAGTTGTTATTGTTTAGCAGGCCCCGGCAGAGTTTAAATCCCCCAGCCTTGGTGTATGTGGCCAGCGCCCTAACCACTGAGCTATGGGTGCAGAGCATACATGTGCACATATTAAGCTGCCATATGCTGGCTCTATGTATCAACACAAACATCTGAGTGGTAAGAGCAAAAGCTCACCTTTTATGTACACATCATACCCAAATTCTAAATGCTTTCAATAAAAGATTTTAGAAATTATCTGTTCTTGTCTATGAAAATAATGGTAGTGTTAAAAAAAAATACAGGGTGTCCATAAAGTGAGTGTGTGCAATTGCACATGAACATTATGGCCACCTCAGTCATGTTAAAAATGTATCAGAGACGGCTGATTTGAATACTTAAAAGCTTATTTGAATACTGGCATCTACTTAGTCATTTAGTTTATTTTCGCTCTTACTTGCTATCTCTTCAGTTTTTATATAGATTTTTTAGCTGGGGGAAAAAGTGTTGAAAACCTTGATATTTCAATGATATTTTCGTATGTTAAATATTTTCTTCCAAAATCGATTATAAGTTTAAACATGATTTGTTTCCATTAGAGAGAGTGCCAGTGAAAATGTTTTCAAAACATAAATATAAATAATTATACATTTTTAAAGATTCTTTTCATAATGTAGGAGTTTCCTTTTTCATGAAGGTGTCGATTTTTTTTTTTTTTTTTTTAAGAGACAGAGTCTCACTCTGTCGCCCTCAGTAGAGTGCTGTAGTGTCACAGCTCACAGCAACCTCCAGCTCTTGGGCTTAGCCAATTCTCTTGCCTCAGCCTCCTGAGTAGCTGGGACTACAGGCACCCACCACAACACCTGGCTAATTTTTGTTGCAGTTTGGCTGGGGCCGGGTTTGAACCTGCCACCCTCAGTATACGGGGCTGGCGCCCTACCCACTGAGCCACAGGCACTGCTCAAAGGTGTGGATTTGTAATTTCTGTGTGGAAGTAATGAGGAGGGAAGGACTGTCTGCCCTGAGAAGTAGTACATTTTAGTCTGACATAGTTTTCTGATACTTGGTATTAAGTAGATTGTTTGAGATCAAAGGACTAAAGGATATTTAATGAAAAAGAAATATACATACAAGGTGATAAAAGGCAACATTTGAGGATGTGGCCAAGATCTTCAGAAGAAAACCACAGGATGAAGGCAAGAGAAATGGTAGACAAAGACTCTGAAAAATCATTGTGGAAACCAAAACCAGAGTCAAAATTTATTAAATAAAAAAACTATTAAATAAGCTAGTACAAGTGAAAATAAAAAAATAGCAAAAATTATTATCTAGAAAGAATAGTCTCTACAATAATAGTTAGAGAAAATAAAGAAAAACTAGAGCTCTAGAAGCTCTCAAGGTAACAGAATTCTAGCTGAAGGGTTCAGATTATTTTATAACATAGAATCTACTGGAGACAAGCAGGCTTTTACTCCATAGGAAAGAAATTTTCATCAAGAGAGGCAAAAAGACAAAAAAGTGGAAAAAGGAGAGGTGAATACCCAGCTATCATTTAAAAACTGGATAACTTGAAATGATTGGAGTTGTGTTCACGTGCTGATGTCGTTGTGTGCTTGAACTGGCAGCTTGCAGAACCACAGTGAACCAGGTGAGAGGAGACAGGTGTGAACATGAGCACGTCAAAGCACGGAGACAAATCTGGAATTCAGTGGCAAGACCTTATTCAGGGCTGAATAAGAAGAGGAAACTGAAATTAATGAAGTCAACAGATCAGAGAGGGTGTTGCATCCTGTTTAGTGACACTGATTGATTGTGGACACTTCTTCAATTTATGTCTCAGCTGCAAAAGGACAAGACCCTTTATATTTGATGAATTAACTTCTTCTTCAGGTCATATAGGTTTTATTTCCCTCTGCTAAGTTTGCTGAAAGCAAAAGTAGCAATTGAAAGCACCTGTAGCTTAAACAAATTGTGATATTTTTAATTAGCTCTTAATCTGAAGACTTCTTGTTACAGCGGGAATGCGTGTACTTTAAGCAGAAATGGAGCTCAGTTTGTGGGGTATCCCATTTTATAACCCTCTTTCTTACTATTTGCTGTGCAGATATTGGCAATCCAGCATTTTCTCATGGAATGCGACCAGGAAAAGGAGGTCACAAGCTGGTACAATAATGGCGAAGGGACATGTGGCTTTCCATGTGGCCTCTGGTGTTGCCAGAATTCCTTGGGTAAAACTCAAAGGTCTGAAAAATGCACTCAAACTGATCCAGAAGCACTGGAAACATCCATCCCTCTTCCTTCTGCTGTGGCTTCTTATAGTTTATAAGCCAGAATGGTTAAAGGTCCATTTCTCAGCCTTACTTGCATTTAGAGTTTTTGAGCCACAATTTAGGTCCCAAACAAAAGTGCTTTTGGAAGTTGCTAGAAGGTGGAAGTGAGGCAGATGACTGGCTTCTGTGTCTCCTGTGCTTTTCTTCCAAAAATCATTATTTTGGGAGTTCGTTACTTTTCTGCAATGGTTTTCTGGTAGTTGACACTTCTAGATCGTGGCTTTGCGCTGACTGAGGTAACTCCCAGAATGTGGCAGTGATGGTATTCCTGGGCCAGTCACTGTGGAAGCAGCTCCCCTAGAGCTTGTCCTGCCACGCGGCTCTGTGTTCCTGCCAAAATATTTAACTCATTGTGTGTTTCCTTGAGCGTCTCAACCCATCTGTGAACATTTAATACTCTTAGGGAATATTTTGAGCTCAAGTGCATTTTGTTCTCGCTCAACCCAGACTGTCTCCTGTTCATTGGCGAGTCCGATTATCTACCATTATTACTGCTCCTATCAGTGCAGTTAAATATTGGTAAAGTTAAATATTGGCTAAAATTGTTGTGGCACGAGAGACCCACTGGAATGTGCACATTGGTGGACATCACAAGTGTGTGTGGCTGACACGAGACAGCATCAGTCAACACCAAGGCTCTTCCCCGCTATAGTTTTGGACTGAGACAATTTCTCACATTGCAAAGATATGGTCAGTGCATCCTTCTGGTTAGATTGGCAGATTCCAGGCTTTTCTAGTGTGTGTACTTGTGTGGTAAGTCATTAGATCGGGTCTCTAGGATAACCGTGAATCTTATCAAGAAACCTCACCCCTTTGTGGTAGGAAGACCTCCAAAATTGTGCCCAGTGATTTCAAAGTCCTAATATTCACACTTAGAAAATCTCCCATTGAATATGGGCTCAACATAGGGACTTTATTTTAACCAGTAGAGTATGGCCAAGCTCATGAGATACACTTTGATAATTTGTGTACAAAACATTGCAACTTCCATGCTGTTTGCTGACTATTGCTTCCTCAGTCTGCTTCCCAGGTTGGGGATACTTACACAGCAGGGATTTGCGGGCAGCCTCTGAGCAACGGTCAGAAAGGAGCTGAGGGTCCCCCTCTCAACAGTCTGTGAAGAACTGATTCCTGCCCACACCCATGTATGCTTGAGAGCAGATCCTGAAATAGGCTGATCTGGGTGAAATAATAAAGATGTGTTCTTTTAAGCCATTAAGTTTTGAGACTTAATTTCTAGTAACAGGTTCTTTTTACATAGTTATGTTTAGTTGCACTAAGGTTGTAGTTCGTTTATTGAAAAAGCTTTTTTGTTATTCTGCATGCAGGCAGGGAGTCTGATAGCTTCCAAACATCTTAGTATAAAATTCCAAAGATTAAAAATACTGGAAACAAGATGGAGACCCTTTGTCATTTTAGCTAAGCATTTGAAGATTTGAAGCTCTGTTGGTTAGGGCAGGGATTAAAAATATTCAGCTTGAAAAATGACAGTTCTCTTTCTCTCTGTCTTTCCCTCTCTGTTTCTCTTACTCCTTTGCGCTCTCATTTCTTCATTCCACTGCTCTGTGAGGCTAACCATCCCAAACTTTAGTCAGTGGGCATGTAGTATAATTTTCTTTCATCATTATGAAATATCCAACTTTTCCCTATTTCACCTGATGAGAATTTGTGCTTATATTTCCCTGGTTGCTTTTTGAAATTCTAAGTGAGCAAGCTATAAACATTCTATACTTTTTTTTTTTTTTTTTTTTTTGTCTCTCTCTGTCTATCTCTCCCTCTCTCCGACTCTTGCTCTTACAGTTTCTCTCCCTTCCCGCCATCTCTGGCTGCATTTAAAGATATCTCATCAGTCTTTGCAGAGAGTCTCCCGGATGGGACAAAAGCATCTGTAGTAGCTTAGAATCATTTTCAGCGGCCTCACTGTCAGACTCCAGAGCTGATCTCAGGCCTTTGATATTTATGGGGGGACACTCTTGGGGAGGTCACACAATTATATCCTAAACTGTCAACCCTCCAGTTCCCAGGTAAGTAGGAACATTACACTGCTTGTCACAAGAGAACCTGCACTCCAGTCCAATAAGAGAATGGGATCGATGGCATCTTAAGACATGACCATCGTCCGCCAATCTTTTGATTTCTTCTCTATATGACCCCAACACCTGAGTCTCCAAGGAGATAGATTCTGGGATGCCTGATAAAGTGGCTATATGGCTGGGAATAGACTCTCACTTATACTTTTGGGTAGTTTAGTGTTCTCAGTCTGAGAAAATAAATACCCCTTGAGTGTAAACAAGCCTGAATTCCTCTAACTCAGTGAGATGCAGCATTATTGCCATGATTCACTGGCAGAAACACATATCCCCATAGTCATAGTCAATGGCTAAGGAAACATGATTCTCATTTACTGCTAACTCATCCTCACCAGGTCAGCTCCTTGCTGCACGGAGATCTTTGCATAGGATTTCTTCTGGTTGGAACTCTTCCCATTCTCTTTACTAGCTTCTTTATTCAACATGATTTCCATTAATTATTGAAGAATCATCCTAAATGTTATGAAGTTACAAACTTTTACCACTGGATTAGAGTTCCTTGTGAGCACTTATGCCAACTGGTATAATCACAGCAAATTCACCCCATTCCCTGCCTTACCGCCACCAGCACCATTGCTACCAAGCATGGTTTGCTTGGTTTGAAGAATAGGTAGAAGAATAAAAGATTTTTACCCGCTTTTATGTAAATGATCAAAGAATGCCTTGGTCATAAACTCGGCCTGCCATTCAAAGGGAAGAGCTGCCAAGTTACAAAATGTTCACTATGTAGCTGAGAAATAGTCATAAGAGAGCGTATAGTTCTGTAATGGATCTTAATTTATTATTTGTTTCATACACAACAGGAAGCCTAGAACATAAGCTCATAAAAAAGAAAAGGAGCAAAAAGAAACTGCCACTATTCTCCAGACACATAAAATGCTACCTTCACTGTGGGCAGCTGAAGGGGGTATTTTACGAAGGTATTTTTTTTTTCTTATTGTAAATTTAAGCTGCACTGCCCTTCCTCCCCCCCCCCCCCCCGGGAATTAATATGTATGTGTGCATGTGTGTGATACATGCTCTTGTTTGGTTCAATAATTACCAGCTGGATGAATAATCAGGAATAATGAAACATCTCTTAATGCTTCCCAGGTGGACAGTCTTGACAGCTGTGGAAAGGCTTGAAGGTCAGTTTTTTAAAAGGAACATGGTTCCAAAGACAAGGAGGCAGTGCTAAAAATTTGGATGCATCAAGAAGGGTCTGCTTTTGACACTCTTTTTTCCTTCTTTTACTGTGGTAATGTTTATGGGTAATGTACAGTTTTCTTTTGGTTGTATTTCTTTTTATTTGTTCTTCACACATTTAAAACTTATATGCCCTTATAGTCTTTTGAGACATAAAGGAGTAATCCAGTGAGGAAAAGCAGGCCTGCCCACATTCGCTGAGCCCTTGGTGGAGACAGCCACACCACACTGGGGGTAGGAGGGGTTATATACAGTGACCAGGAGGATAGTTTGAGCAATAGTCCCTGGGTGTATATATGGGCAGACATACAGAATTGCCTTCTTCCCAGGATATTCAAGGATGGTGATTCTTGAATGGGTAGAACTGATTCTTAGGCTAAATTGAAATGAAGTACTTTTTGTGTATGATTATTTGTTTTTCCCATAGCTGCCCCATGGAGCAGAAGTTAGATGTATCTTGTTTATCATTTATTTCTACTTACTGGCATATGACAAATCACCAAATAAATATTTTAAAAGTATTTCTTAAATAAGTGAAACAATATCTATGTTTGGGGCTTAAAGTAGGAACAGTCTATCACTTAGGGAACTGATCACAATCTTAATTTTAGTTAGTTGCAATTAACTGATATTAGAACCATTATTTCTTCTAAAAAGCAGTATGACTATCTCTAACTTGATACGATTGGAAAATTTATAAATTAAATTGCATATAAACAGCCAGGCAGAAATAGGCATGAGTAGGTGGGTCAAAAACAGTCTAACACTAAATCTCCTTGAAACAGCAGTAGTTAACTATTATTTGTACTTACACATACTGAGTAAATTCAGAAAAAAGTGGATAAATGAAGTGAAAATGAAATGGAAGATTCCCTGAAGAAAATGCACACCACGAATGAAAGTGTTATCATAATGGAATTATAATAAATTAATCTGGATTAATAATAAGTTAATCTGAGTTCAGTGATGATCTACTCAAGAACTCTTTCTGGATGTAACCAATCCAAAGTGGCCCTTTTTAGCCAGAAGTCCATTTCATTTTGTGGCCACTAGATGGCAACATATGCTGATAAATTCGATAGTTCCCACTTTTAGGTCCAAGTTACAGCTAACGTGGTGCAAAATTTTCACACACACGCAAATTAGATAAACTCAATGATTTATATCAGTTCAGAAACATGAGAGACTTCAAAAATAAGATTAAAATAGTTCTCTCGGGAATTTTGGAAGTTGATGAAGTTTTTACCGTTAACAAATACTCTAGTGTGACGATTCAGTAGATTGGATGAGGTATTCACGGTTTCAAAATGCCATTGTTGCATGTGAGAGATATTGCGAATCTTGGAAAATAATATTAGTGTTTAATTTATATTTTCTAAATCAGCATTTCTTTGTGCATGTTGATAGCAAGGTTTAAAAGGCTGGATTTATAAACGATAGAAGAGATTTTTTTCTGGAGGACCTTTCAGAGATTTAATTGTGTGGATGTATATCCCTTCTCAAAGGCAGAGTTTGTAGGACTTCCCAAATGGAACCCTTTTAATAGAACATCTCCTCAGGGAACATTCCTTAGGTAAGATGATGTTCTCAGAGAGGATTTCTACGCATGACAAATAATGGCAATTGAAGTAATTGTAGCATGTGTGAACATGCAAATTATAGAATATGGGTTTTCTAAAAGCCAAAGTAATTTTTGGAAAGATTGCAATTTTAAAACTTAAAATAGAACCTCACATTCATTGGCTAGTTCATCCAGATTAGAAATAAAATGTTTGGTTCTGCAGTGACTACTGACAAAATAAAAAAAGAATCCTGCATTAATGAGCCAAAATAATTGGATATAATCATAATGGACTTTTGCACATTTTAATTTTGCCATCATGAAAGAGGGAAGTGGGACTGGAGATAAGAAACTGGGTGTTGATTTCTACCAAAAAGGAAATTCTAAGGCAGTTATGGATGGATCTTTTACATCTTCTCTGAAGCTGTAATATTTCTCACTACAAATCATGTTTGGATCGACACAACTGTGATGCTACAAGATTCTGTAGTATGAAAGACAGATTCTGCTATGCCCTTTTTACTGGACTACATTGAGAAATGACTTGGTGAGGAATCATTGCAGCCACACACAGGTAGAAGTAAATATCCCACGTACTTTTCCCTGTGAATGAATTTGCTACCAGTTCCATGTGTTATGCAGGGAAGGATTCAAATCTGATTAATAACCTCTGGTGAATGATTTTGAATTAAGCAATCAATTTTGATTTATCATCCTCTGCTGCCATCCTGTGGTTACCTGAGAAATGAATAAAGTGAGAAATCCAATGTGTAAAAAAATGGTTTGCACCATCTGCTTCTGTGGAGTCATAGAATAAAAAAAAGAGATTCAAGCAGACATGTGCCTTCTGTCTCCAGAAAGAATGACATTCTGTGGCATTCCTTCATTTATTTCTCTCTATCTTCCCCCCTCAGAGATAGGCCGAGTTTGAAATAGTTGCTGCATAATGTATGAAGGAGAAAAATCCTGAGAGGACTTAGCAGTTCTGAGAAATAATTGTCTCTTATTCTTAAATATTTCCATGGGGGGAGGGAAGAAGGACATCTATTTTCACCTTAATTTTCATTTGATCAGGAGAACTCATTCCTTTCTGAATGGTTTGTCTAAACTAGGCTTTAAAAAGTATCCATCAAATCCACATAGTAATGAAAAGCTAAGGCTGCTCAGCAGAGGACTGGGCTGATTTATTTTGGAATGCCACTACTTCAGGTTTTGTCTTTTTTTTATCTTAATGAAACATGCTGCTATTATGCAAGTGTTCTTGCTATTACCTGCAGAATAATCCACCTTGTAATGGAATGAAAGTCTCTTTGAGGCAATTTGATGTAGAAGTACTTTCACTCATTCACAGCAGCTAATGAATTATCTTCTGAAAGAAAGCTGGTTTCTGATCGCCTGTTTATCATTCAAAACTAATTACCTGCTCTTTCAGAGTTGTATTTAATGAAAAGATAATTTTAAAACATTTTATTAAGAATGAATGTAAATAATATTTACTGTTGTATTAATTCTCAAACCAATCAAAGTCACAAGTTGGTAGACACTTATCAAGAATTTTTCTGTTAACATTTCTATTTTACATAAATAAATGTGATGAGGTTTAGTAAGTAGATCAAAGTCATAAAGGATAAAAGAAATGTAAGGAAATTAGGATTCTAAACTATTGATTCAGTTTTATGTTTACTCATTCATACAGCCCTTGATATTGCATTTCAGAAAGCATTAAATATTATAATTTGAATGATATATATTTATTTCTGGCATTCTTATGTAAAAGTATTAACAAATCCTAATCAAAAGAAAAGCTGTGATACTAACTTGCTGAAGTTTATTTTATCCTATTCATGCCTTTTAGTTACCTGCTAAATAAGGACATTATTTGTCAAATATTACTGTGCTGAAAGTCTAGTTGGGAAGAATATTGCCACTAAATAAGCCTTCTATCTTTGTAGTACAGGTTGAGTTTAGTAAACATCTTAAAATGGAGTCACCTTATCAATTTTTAGTACATAGCTACAATCATTATTTCAAGTCATACTTAATTTTCTTCTGCAAAAGGGAAAAAAAAAAGCTACATACATAACATATGAAAGAGGTAAACAACAGCTTGCTAAATAAATAACATAAAGCAATTTTCCATCAAAGCCTCAGTAATTACTTTGTGGAACAGGCCACCCTTAATAAAACAATTAATTAATTTTTCCAAATGAATTATGCAAGCCAATATTTTTTCTTCATTAATGTTTTGTTGAAGTAATTAAGTTTTATTAATGAATAACAAAGAAGGAGTTGGGTCTTTATTCTAACTGATATGGTTAACTTGAACTAAATGTGTTTCCCATATGTAATCAAATTTGAATCAGTCAAGTCGATTTACCAGTCAAATGTCCTTTTGGAGCTCCAGCTGCTTCATGTGGATGCCTCTTCACAAAGAACATGCAGAAAGTGACCCAAGGACTCTGTGGCTCTGCCAAGTATCACATCAATTCTTAATTATAATCTGCTAGATTTTCTAAAGGAGGTTACTAATGTCGCACACAGAACTCTATTATCTGATTCTAATTATGATGAATTTTTATAAAAGCTTAAATGTATCAGTATAAAATAAATGACTATTAACTGAGATGCCAATTCTCTCTCCAAAGAAATAAGAGGACATATAAAGTCATGCTAATCTTAGTTCTGGGAGAGTGTGAAGGCAGGCAGGCATTACTATTCAATTTCCACAAGATTTATGGCCTATAGTTATTAAAAGAGTATCAAAAGAAGACTAGCAAAGCTCATCTGTTTTTACATATTATTGCTGTCTACTGAAAAGAAAAAATATTGGTTAGAGAATTACCTGACAGATGCTATCACCATCTGTAATCTTTCTCCTGAGACAAAGTCTGATCATACCCTAATGTAATCTGTGGGCCACCTGAACAGAGCACGTTCGTCAAGATACTTGTATCTGTTAGTGGTATGACTTGCTTAAGTGCTATTTCTTACTAAGAACTAGAGTAGTTCTTAGTTACCACTTTCATTTTTAAATGAAAGCAATATATTTAATGTAATTTCTATGAAAATTCCAGCAAGTTACTTTTTTTTTTTAATATACATAGGCAAACTTATACTTAAATTTCTATGAAAAGACCTAAAACAGCTTAAAAATTTTGTAACTTTCCTGTCTTATTATTTGTCTAGTGGGAAGATTTCATTGCTATTACTTCTATGAATGCTGTTTAGTCTTCAGTACCAAGGTCTGGATTCCTTTTTATCTGATGGTCCTTGGAGCAGGTCAGTTTTCTTTGAACCAATGGGAGCTCTTCACTCTACAGAGGTGACTATAACAGCAATGATATTCCTCAGTTATCTGCATTCTTCAGAAAGAAACTTCAGTATTTCTCGTAAATACAATTTTCACTTTTCCAGTTTTGTAGTCCTATAATGAGCCATCAAAAGTTTTTGATTATGGGGCACCTCATAAAAGACAATAGCACATCAAAATCAACATTATACTTCTGAAAAAGTAATGAGTGCTTTGAGGTTCATTTCAGAAAGCTTGAGCGGTTCAAGTTTGGTCGTGTTCATGTTATGACATTTATAATGACAAGCCATCTGGATGAAAAGTAAGTTCTGTGAATTAACCAGATGTGTCCAAATATCTAATTTTGCAGCATCAAAAGACTATCGATTTTTAGCTGGAGCAAAGTAGCTTCTTGCTTGCCTGTCCTCTTGGAAGATTATGACACCACCAATGGTGTGCATTGCTCAGATGACATTTAACCATCACCCCTTGATTGTAAGGAATTAGTAGAGGACCACTAAGAGTGGAGCCTCGAGAGTCAGACCACACCTGGCTTGAGTTCCACTTGAATGTCACCTGTTAGTGAGGCATCTTTGAACAGATTATGGAACTTCAAATTATAAAATATCTACAGTACAAAAATTTTAATCATATCTCCCTTCTAGCTGATATGAAGATTGAACAAAGTAATATAGGCATTGTTAAGTATTAATGACAATTAAATATCATTTTTGTGATGTTTTATTATGCCCACATATTGATGTCTTCAATAGAAGAGACTGGCTTAATATTTTTCAAAGTGCCTAATATGCAGAAAATACTCACTAGATAGAAAATACTCACTAGATATTTGATAAATAAGTGACATACCATGATCTAATGTTATTACGTTCCTCTTTTTAATGTGGAGTAGGTTTTTAAGTCCTCTAAGTTTTACCTCTGAGAGCTTCCATTCACTGATGATCTCCTTTGGATAAGGAAGTCACAGCAGATTCATTTCTTAGAAGAAAGTTAGTTGAGGAAATAAGAAGTTACTTACTACCAAAATTAAAAACAATGTCAAAATAGTTGACTTTACTTTTTATCATTTTGGATAAAGTTTTTCTATTACAGATGAGCTAATGAGGTGTAGACATTCGCTGTAAGTTGTCCACATAACCAATCGAAGCAGGGAGATTTGTGTCAAGTATTTTCTAACCCCAAAGACCCCACTGTGTCTCCTACCTTCTGCTGATACCTCACAATCAAGAAGGGATAGCTAAATGTCATCTGAGTGACACATGACTAATGGCATAATAATTCTTCAATCTTACCAGTTAGGCAGGAAACTAATTATCTTAAGATAAAAAGTCTGGAGACCAGACAGATCTGACAAGATGGCCGGGCTGCCCCGCAGGATTATCAAGAAAACCCAGCGTTTGCTGGCGGAACCAGTTTCTGGCATTAAAGCAGAACCAGATGAGAGCAACACCCGTTATTTTCATGTCATTATTGCTGGCCCCCAGGATTCCCCCTTTGAGGGAGGGCCTTTTAAACTCAAACTATTCCTTCCAGAAGAATACCCAATGGCAGCTCCTAAAGTATGTTTCATGACCAAAATTAATCATCCTAATGTAGACAAGTTGGAAAGAATATGTTTAGATATTTTGAAAGATAAATGGTGCCCAGCACTGCAGATCTGCGCAGTTCTGCTATCCATCCAGGCTTTGCGAAGTGCTCCCAATCCAGATGATCCATTAGCGAATGATGGAGCAGAGCAGTGGAAGACCAACAAAGCCCAAGCCATAGAAACAGCTATAGCATGGACTAGGCTGTATGCCATGAATAATATTTAAATCGATCCGATCATCAAGTGTGCATCACTTCTCCTGTTCTGCCAAGATTCTTCCTTTTTTTGTTTGTGTTTAATGGACACAGTCTTAGAAACATTACAGAATAAAAGCCCAGACATCTTCAGTCCTTTGGTGATTAAATGCACATTAGCAAATCTATGTCTTGTCCTGATTCACTGTTGTAAAGCATGAGCAGAGGCTGGAAGTATCATCTGGATTGTTGCGAAACGTTTAAAAGCAGTGGCCCCTCTCTGCTTTTATTCATTTCCCCCATCATGGTTTAAGTGTAAAGCACTGTGAATGAAGGTAGTTGTCAGGGTTAGCTGCAGGGGTGTGGGTGTTTTTATTTTATTTTACCTTTTATTTTTGTGGGGGGAGGTAGTTTTATTTTAATTTTATGGGCTCCTTTCCCCCTTTTTATGGTGATCTAATTGCAGCTAACCAGTTCTTTAGAATATCCTCTCTGGCCAAGTCTAACTTTATTTAGACATTGTAGATGGACAAGCTTGATTGTTTGAACCAAAATGGGAATATTAAACAAACATCACAGTCCTCACTAATAACATCGTGACTTTGCTGTCAAGTGTAGATTTCCCCCCCCCCTTCAAAAAAAGTTTGTGACTATTTTGTATGGCTTGTCTGGAAAGTTCTGTAAATCTTATGTTTTAGTAAAATATTTTTTGTTATTCTAAAAAAAAACATAATGCAATTTCACAATTGGATTAATTTATAAAGAAGATACATACATGGGGGAGATACTTGGATCCACTCCTAATTATAAAAATTATTACTAGATGATCTTTAATATGTCTATTGGATTCTCCTTACATTTGCTTTTTTGTTTAGTTTTTTTTTTTTTTGAGACAGAGTCTCACTTTGTCACCCTCAGTGAAATTCTGTGACTGTGGCATCATTGTTCACAGCCAACTCAAACTCCAGGGCTCAAGTGCCTCAGTCTCCAGAGCAGCTGTGACTACAGGAGCCCACCACAACACCGGACTATTTTTAGACACAGGGTCTCGCTCTGGCTCAGGCTGATCTCAAACCTGTGAGCTCAGATCTACCCACTTCAACTTCCCAGAGTGCTAGGATTATAGGCATGAGCCACTGCACCTGGCTCTCCTTACTATAATTATAAGAAAAAATCAGTTTCTAGTTTATCTTGGCTGTGAAGATTTGAGATACAGATTTAAAAAGAGTTAGCTTAGGCCAGGTGTGGTGGCTCATGCTTGTAATCCTAGCACTCCAGGAGGCCACGGCCTGGATCACCTGAGCTCAGGTGTTTGAGACCAGCCTGAGCAAGAGTGAGACCCTATCTATACTAAAAATAGAAAAATCAAGCATGTTTCATGGTGTGCACATATAGTCCTAGCTACTATGGAGGCTGAGACAAGAGGATTGCTTGAGCCCAAGAGTTTGAGGCTGCTGTGAGCTATGACGTCACTCAATCCAGGATGACAGAGTGACTCTCTGTCCCCCCCCAAAAAAAAAACTAGCAGAGGTTAATTCATGAGGTTTAAATAAAGAACTGTTTCCATAACAGAAAAGTGCAAGGTGAAGCATGCAGCAAGTTATAACTGCATGCAGCAAGTTATCCAGACCTAGCTGGATTTAAAGAGGTGGCTATATTACACAAAAGATTTAAATTGTAGGTGAAACAGCCTTATACAGGTGAAGATGCCATCTAGGGGCTCAGCGCCTGTAGTCAGTGGGTACTGGTGGGTTGAAACCCGGCCTGGGCCTGCAAAGCAACAATGACAACTGCAACAAAAAATAGCCAGGTGTTGTGGCGGGTGCCTGTAGTCTCAGCTACTTGGGAGGCTGAGGCAAGAGAATCGCTTAAGCCCAAAAGTTTAAGGTTGCTGTGAGCTGTAACACCATGGCATTCTACTGAGGGCAACATAGTGAGACTCTGTCTCAAAAAAAAAAAATGCCATCTAGGACATTCATCGCTAGACAGAAGTCAAAGCCTGGCTTCAAAGCATCAAAGGACAGGCTGACTCTCTTGTTAAGGGTTAATGCTGCTGGTGACATGAGTTGAAGCCAGTGCTCAGTAACCATTCCAGGTAAGGCTCTAGGCACGGGTAAAATGAAAATAACTGTTAAGTCTGGTTTTGGAATGTTGCCAAATATTGTCAAAACCAGGAGAGCCTTCTAGTCCCTTTTCTCAGACCCGTATAAAAAAAAGTTAAAAAAAACAAAAGACCAAAGGAATCATTTTGGAAAAACATTCCGTCCTACTGAAAAGACTATCAATATCAGGGATATGTATGACATGAGTCATTCTGGGTTGACATATCCCAACAAAACAGCTGGCTTCTTATCCAGTGACTTATCAAATGAAAGAAAACCCAAAAATCGTAGATATTATAGAAAGACCCTTAGGAGGAAAAAGAAGTAGAAAATGAAAATAAGAAGGAATCTTGCGTGAAACAGATTTTCTATAGATATTTCAAAAAGCAGGACAACAGTAATTTAAATTTTCAGAGAGACATAATTATCTTAGTCACCTGGGGCTACTATAACAAAATGCCATAGATAATTTTCAGATTAATACGAGGCTACAAATGATTAGGTCACAATGTTTGCATTTGTTAGGTAGAATACCATCGATGAGATGGCTTCTAAGCAACAGAAACTTGTCTTTTTTCCAGTTCTGGAGGCTGAGATGTCCAGATGAAGGTGCCAGCAGATTCAAGGTCCATTGAGGGCCTGCTTCCTGTTTCACAAACAGTTGGCTTTTGCTGTGTCCTTAGAGGGCAGAAGGGATAGGGGATCTCTCTGGGGCCTCTTTTCTGAGGACACTAATTCTATTCTGCTCTCATGACCTAATTGCCTCCCAGAGATTATATGTCCAAATACCCTCAAATTAGGGATGAGGTTTCAACACATGAATCTGTGGTGGGTGGCGGGACACAAACATTTAGTGTGTAACAATACAGCATGCACAGATAAGCCTATAATTTGACGAAGAAAGAATAATCTGAACACAAGAAATAACTTTGAGAAATTAGAATTTTGAGGGTACAAATTAAAAATTTAACGGATCATTTTGGAGATATATAACAAAGAAAATCTTCCAGAAAATAGAAAAAAGAAAGAAGTAAGGATATTAAAAATTGTAAGGAGGGTGGATCTGGTAGCTGCCAGCGCCCAAAGTGCTGGGTGTAATCAATGCACTTTGGGAGACTGAGGCGAGAGGATTCCTTGGGGCCATGAGTTGGAGAGCAGCCTGAGCAACATGGCAAGACCCTGTCTTTACTAAACATAGAAAAATTAGCCAGTTGTGGTGGCATGTGCCTGTAGTTCTAGCTGCTAGGAGCTGAGGCAGGAAGATCACTTGAGCCCAGGAGTTTGAGGTTGCAGTGAACTATGATGATGCCACTGCACTGTAGTCTGGGCAACAGAACAAGACCCTGTCTCAAAAAACAACAACACAAACAAAATTGTAAAGAGATTTAAGTGATCAATATACAATAATTAAATCCACAAATTAATTAGAGTACTGGAAATACATCTATATCTATCCCCCAAATTAAAGGGTATAAGGATCTAGTTTGAAAGGTCCTATCATATGTCCAGCATCATGAATAAGAAAAAAGATATACCACAGGCACATTTTCATCAAATTCTATCAAGGAAACAAAAATTAATGAGCCTCTGGGAGAATAGATAAACACAGTCTCAATAACAGAATGATAATTAGAATGACATTAGGCTTCGTGGTAGCATAGGGCTTTCAGATTTAGCAAATAAAAATAAATATTTAGTTAAATTTGAATTTCATATGTATGAGTAATCATTTAATGTACATATATTCCAAAATATTACATTGGATATACTTATACTAAAAACATTCATATTTCAATGGACTCACTGTAGGATAATATTTAAAAATAAACATATCCTACATCAAGCACACAAAGTGAATTCAGTGTGAGTTTAAAGTGACTTACTTTTCTTCCAGAGGCTTAAGAAATCTGGACCCCCCTGGGTTACTCACAGAGTTAGGCTTTTTTGGAAAATTCCTTAGGCCTATTCTCTAAGGCGGTACTTCCCGTTAAGCCTGAGATCAAAGGGCGTGTAGCCCTTCCTCAGAGATACGGGCCAGAGGGTTGACATATGTTAACAACATATTGTCAGAGGTCTA
>CAUYPK010014247.1:0-26722 GCA_963574355.1 Loris lydekkerianus
AAGCAGAAGAAGAAGAAGAAGAAGAAGAGGAGGAGGAGGAGGAGGAGGAGGAAGAGGAGGAGGAGGAAGAGGAGGAGGAGGAAGAGGAGGAGGAGGAAGAAGAAGAAAGAAAGAAAAAAAGAGGGCAACAGAAGAAGAAGAAGAAGAAGAAGAAGAAGAAGAAGAAGAAGAAGAAGAAGAAGAAGAAGAAGAAAAAGAAGAAGAAGAAAAAGAAGGAAGAAGGAAGAAGGAAGAAGAAGAAGAGAAAGAAAGAAAAAAAGAGGGCAACACCTGGAGTAGGGTGCTGGCTCCATGCACGGGAGGTGGCGGGTTCAAACCCAGCCCCAGCCTAAAACTGCAAAAAAAAAAGGGAAAAGAGAAAACTAGCAGACCTGCTGGCACACAGTTGTAGTCCCAGCTACTGGGGAGGCTGAGGTAAGAGGATCACTTAAGCCCAGGGATTTGAGCTT
Organism: Loris lydekkerianus; assembly: GCA_963574355.1. Taxonomy (NCBI): domain Eukaryota; kingdom Metazoa; phylum Chordata; class Mammalia; order Primates; family Lorisidae; genus Loris; species Loris lydekkerianus. The sequence continues at coordinate 450 of CAUYPK010014247.1, forward strand.
GCTATGAGCTATGATGCCATTGCACTCTAGCCTGTGGGAACAGTGAAACTCAATCTCAAAAAAAATTAAATTAAAATTTATTTTTTGGCATGTTTCTAATAATCCTATGACCTTATTGTCTAAAAATACTGGTAGAAATATTTCCTAAATTCTTACAGAGAAAACACCTCAGGATGATAATTACATAAGTAATTCATGTTCCTTGCAATGAAAAAAATGGAAGATACAGACAAAAAGGAAAAATAATCAACCATAAATCCACCATCTAAATGTGACCATAATTAAAAATGAATTTATAGCCACCTGTATTTTTACTATAGGTGAATAAACCATTCTTTAACCTTAGAAAATGGTTTCGTAACATACATTTGCTGTGAAAGTACTTTGCACTTAGCAATATGCTTTGGAAAAAAAAAAAAAACAGATCTACATCATCACTTATGAAAACTGCTAATTTATGCCACTGAGCCTCTGTTGCTGAACATTTAATTTGGCTCCATTTTTTTGGTAGTATAAGCCAGACTGTGTTGAATATCCTTGGTATAGATAATTTTGTGCATACAACATTATTTCTTTATGGTAAATTTCCAGAACGGGAATTACAGTATTAAAAAAATATACATTATATGATTTTTCATTCATATTGCCTAATTGCTCTCCAGGAGATTATATAATTTCCTTACAGCAGCTGCAAATGAAAGTTGAGGGTGAGTTTCAGTGGTCCCTTTCCTTCAAAATCTGACAATCCTTTTTTCTAATTACTTTGTATATTTATAAATGCTGATTTTTTAATTAAAATACTATTAAATTGATTTTAAACAATAGGAAAATGTGCTCAATTTTTATTGGGCATTAAGTGATATAAAACATAGTTAGGAAATTAAATGAGCTGAGCATCTAAAGTTACCTTTGGATTAGTTTTGGCAGGTATCACCTACACTAGTTCTAACTACCTTGCCCGGTAGTTTGAGGAGAAGTGAGTTCACTTTATACTAAGGGACATTTCCTAGAAAAACGATAGTGTTCTGCATGTTTCTAGAATATCCAATCATCATACTTTGAATTTTGACTTGTTCAACATATTTATTAACAATCTTGAATTACACTAATCACAATTGCCTCTCACTCTGGGGAAGGACCCTAAATCAACTTACCACTTTCCTATTAGGTAAACAAATGAGTACTGTCTGCATCCCTTTCCTTCATCCAATTACATCAAATGATTAGGAAGCCAGTGAAGAAGCACCACCCTTGCCCACCACCATTTCCCTGAAGCTACAAACAAACAAAAATCTGAGTTTCATTCTGCACAAAGATCTATATTTTGTAAAACAATATATATGCATCTCCATGCTGCCATTCCTCATTAAATCCTCTCATGATTTCACAGGTCACCCCAGGCTTATTTCAAGTAAGTCTTGGTCAAGAGAAAAACAAAGTCAATTGTACCCCCAAAGATCAGAACTAGTAAATAAAAGTGAATACGTGTTTAGTTCAGACAGAAAAAACTGGGTCAATTCGGTGAACACAACCTTTTTCAAAGACAAAAGGACTCAAGTAACATATGTATCTATTTCCATACAACTGCTAGCCTACATGTGTCTAAGATCACATTACTTATAAGACCTTGAGTTATTTCTCTTAAAATCTAGACTGTCTAAATAATTAGATTCTAATTCATTCTATGTTAAGATAATTCAGGGGATTTCTTTTATTCCTTAATTAGCCCCACTGAGATGGAAGCAATAACATCTTGATAAGAATGTTTGTGCCATATATTCATTAATTACATAACACGGTTATGATTGTTTTTCAATTAACATATATATTAACCTCCAACTGTGTGCCAGGCATCATGTTGGGCTGTGAGGAAGTATACTGGCTCTTATAATAAATCTTTGTTGTCATGGAAAGGGAGGTGTAGCCCCTTTGTGACAGACAGGGGACCTTGGGCTTGCTGCTGGTATAGTAACTGAAATGAAAGGGGATTGAGTGTCCTCCATGACTGGTGCTGGGCTCTATAGTACCCTGATCATTGAACCCTTTTAATCCCACAGGCTCTGGGAAACTGACTTGAGCTAAAATATTTCTACTGTTTCGAAAGTGAAGGCACTGGCAGGAGCTGGGGTGCCAGGTACTGGGGGAGCCCATGAAAGCAGAGCCTAAAATAAAAGGGCCTCTATTCACTGACTGCAATGGGATATAAGAGGTTTAACCTGGAGAAACTTGTGCCAACTGCCCCTGTCCCATCTTCTCCCAGGGTGGTGGTGGCTCAAGTGAGTCAGCACAGACTGGAGGCTACCTCATGTTAGGGGAGCCTCTCACAGCTCCACATCTCTGACACATAATTAGGGGGCAAGGTGGGAAGACTAAGAGTGAGAATGCACAGGGTCTTTCAGGCCTTACTAGTCCCCAGCCTAAGGATATCTCAAGCCTGGAGGAGACCTCAGAAGGAGGAAACTAGGTTCCTACAAGGTACCTGGGCCAGGAGCGGCAAAAACTGTAAGAGCAGGAATGACAGAGGGGCCTAAGACTGTGATAGCAGCCCCTGCAGAGACTAGTGTGGGGACTGGTGTGGGGAGAGCCTAGGACTGTGATAGCAGCCCCTACAGAGACTCACATAGGCCTGCCAGGAAAAGCCTTTGTAATTGCTACAGTTGGGCTTAGGGGATAAAAATCGTCATGGATTTTCAACAAGAAACCAAACTCCTCAGGTGCTAGTGTGATTGAAATCCTAGCAGTAGACATCTCTCTCAAATAATAAGAACCAGCAATTTGTCTGAATTGCTCCAAACTCCTCTGAGACGAGAGTGGATTTGGGAATCCCTGCAAATTCCAAAGCAAAAACCTCCTTCCCTGGGCCCTCAAAACTTGCCAGGACTCTGGCGCCCCCACAAAGAGTTCCCAACGAGCAGCAGGACCTTGGACAGCTTTCTGCTGGACTTTTGTGAGCAGCAGCCGGAAAGTTTGAAAATGGTGTCCTTGGAATAGAAGCAAGGACAAATGACTGAGAAGAGGGAGGGAAAAGAGTGAATTAAAATTAATTTAGCCGTAATTTACCTAAGGCCAAGTCTCAGGGAAAAAAATTATCACTGCTACATAACTACCTTTTCTAACAGTTTGGGGTTTCTTTCTAGCCTTCTGTTTCTTTTCTTTACTGTAGTTCTTTCCAAGACATGTATTCACAGCATGATTTCTTAACCCTCATGAAGTTGTAGTGCTCTCATAAGCTAAACCTCTCATTTTACAGAGGCGTTCCCTGGGGTGCCCCAACTCACCCAGACAGTTATTGGGATAAATGGGCAGTCCCAGGTGTGCTAAATTCCTCCCTGGGGCTCTTCTTTCCTTTCCTTTCTTATTTTGAGAGAGTCTCACTCTGTGCCCTGGGTAGAGAGCTGTGGCGTTATAGCTCACAGCAACCTCAAACTCTGAGCTCAAGAGATTCTCTTGCCTCAGCCTCCCAAGTAGCTGGGACTACAGGCACCTGCCACAATGCCTGGGTAGTTTTTCTGTTTTTAGTAGAGATGGGGGTCTCACTCTTGTTCAGGCTGATCTCGCAATTGTGAGCTCAGGCTATCCACCAGCTTCGGCCTCCTCCAGGGCTAGGATTACAGACATGAGCCACCGCACCCAGCCTGGAGTTCTGCTGACAGCAGGTAGGATTTCTACTTCACTATTCCCACCTTCAAATCTGATCTGACTTAAAAGTGTTTAAAGATTTAAACCCAGGTATAACCTACAAGTCCTCACTTCAAGATATCCCACCTTTTGGGTCAAATCAATGGACACCTACCATGTGTTGATTTATGAGTGTACATATAAGTCCTGCCTCCATGAATGTGTAAAACCCAACTGTAATATGTTCTCAGCACCTCTTGAAGCTATCTGCTCTGGGCCAGCCACACCCATTAAGCTCAAAATAAACCCCTTTAATTTTTTTTTTTTTTTTAATCTAGTATCTTTCGTAATAAACTGGATGCAATTGAAGACTATTCTTCCAAGTGACATGTGACAAGAATGGAAAAATGAACACCACATGTACTCAATAATAAATTGGAAATAGTCAATCAATCCTTATGTGTACATGGGAAAGTAAAACTCAACAGAAATCAAGTAGGGGGGAGGAGGGAGGAGGAGATGGGTAAATCCACACCTAACTGGTACAATGCACAAATTCTGGTTAAGGGCACACTTATAACTTTAACTGAAGATGTACAAAGACAAATTATGTAACCAAAACATGTATACCCCTATAATATTCTGAAATTAAAAAAAAAAGTTTTAACAAAGCTATTATTTCTTCAAAAAGTGCTACCTATATCTAGAATAAGAGAATCTTAGGTTTCCTGATCATATCAAAGAAGTCACTTCAATTTCTACACCAAATCTTCAGTGTCATTCAAAAATTAAGTTCTTAATGGTCACATTAAAATGAAATGGACTTTTTTGAGGGAGGGAGGGGTCAGAAACTTGCACTAAAAATGATTACTCCACAGATCAGTAATCCTGGAGTCTAGCAATATATACAGCCTGGAAATATTTAAATTTAACAAAGGACATATCCACAGGTACATTAATTCTAGTTTTTACTATGTAGTGAAACTTAAAAATAACTACCTTGAAATAATGGAAAGATATGTAACTTATAGTTCCTGCCTCCAGGAATTTATAAGCCAATAGAGAAGACGTATATAAAAACACACAAGGTACAAGGCTAGGATTCCAAGAAGGAAAGGGAATCTCTTGACTAAGAAAATGCTTCCTGGCAGAGGTAGCATTTAGGCTGAGCCTGAAAGAATGAGTAAAATTTGGACAGAAGACATGATGATGGATGGGTTAATTCAGATAAAGACAAGAGTCTTGTAGCAGGAAATTATAAGGACTGCCAAACAAAAGACGTGTACTCTAGATGACCGAGCGTGGGATGCACAAAAATGCACAATGAGAGAAAAGGCTCCTGTTAGTATGAAGACACTTTGTAGATGGCATCAAAGGCCAAGCTCTGGAGTTCTTTTCTTTTTAACCTAATTTTGTGGGCAACTCAGGCTTCTGGAAGGTGACAATACATTTATAGAACCAATCCTTCCTTTTCCAAAGTCTAGCCCCAATGGAGTTTGCAAACCGTAGTTTCTTTGCTTTATTAATTAGCCAACAACCATCTCATTAAGCTTGGGTGAACAGGATTCAGTGAGTCATCATTCTATTTTGGTGGCATTGAAACTTGATCCTTTCTATGGTTTTTAATTTTAAATGCTTGGAAGCTTAGCTGTCAGAGAGGTTTGGCCATCCTTACCTGGCAGAAAAGTTTTGGGAGTCAGTAGATTGGGTTTCATTATTTAACTGAGCTTCCTTTTTATAAATTTCCAAAGTGTGTTGTGGCTGTCACTTCCACCACTTTAAACAATCAGAATGAAATGTGTCAAGTCCAGGGTATTGAGAACCTCCGCCTGAATTGTCAGAAGGAACTGTGCTCTCGACCCCCCACCTGAGGACTTCTATGTCCCCATTGGAGAGACAAGCTTTCCCGAACATTCCCAAGCACCCATCCTCTTTGGGAATTTTCTGATCTCCAAGGAGCTGCCAGTCAAGAAGTAACCCTTTGTGTGAGTGTGGAAGGTAAGATAAATCCCCTTGTGCTCTGTCACCATGTTGTTGCTACTGTGAAATCCACAAAACAACTCAGCTCGGTGAGTACTAGCAAATGCATTATCTCGGTACTAACCCAGAGGAAATTCGGCCACATACTATTCCAGCTTCAGTCTCATCTCTGCCTGAAAGTGAGCAGAAACTTCTCTCTTTCTTTAGATGTGGTCTTAGACCAATGGTTCTCAACCTGTGGGTCGCGACCCCTTTGGGGGTCAAATGACCCTTTCACAGGGGTCGCCTAAGACCATCCTGCATATCAGATATTTACATTGCGATTCATAACAGTAGCAAAATTACAGTTATGAAGTAGCAACAAAAATAATTTTATGGTTGGGGGTCACCACAACATGAGGAACTGTATTAAATGGTCACGGCATTAGGAAGGTTGAGAACCACTGTCTTAGACTATTTTGCTAAGAAATTGTGCAGAAAACAATACTAGGTTTTACTCTATTTCATGATATTTCTATTCACTCCTCCTTCTAGATCTGTCTTCATTACCTCCCCAGTATAATGTGCTGTCAATGGAGCTAAAATATCAAAAAGAAAAACAAACACCCTCCCTATAGGGAGATAAAAAAATCAACTGACTTGTTAAAGAAGGCTTTGACCAAAGCAAGTTCAACTAGAATAGATCTATCCAGGCTATAGCTTCATAGGAAGAGCAGCATTTTCTACTGTGTTTTAATTGTTCTTAATCAAAGCGCATTCCTCCTCATGAATATTTCCTTTCATCTGCTTCATTATATATGATTTAATTTAAATGCTGAATGTTCCAGAATGGCAGCTTAAATTCTTGCACCAAGTGCATTGCATGCTAAGTATCTCTACTATCAATTAGTATAATGCCAAGCCCTGAACAGGGTACAAACTAAATCTTCAATGATTTCCGGATCCTAAACTACAGTGAAGATCATATATTGATTCCTTCCTAAACCAACATTATGATAATCTAGCTACTTATTTTCAACTCCAGGGTGCAAAGTAATAGCTGTTCTCTTTATGAGTATGTGATGTGAACAACTGACAAAATTACACTGTAATAACTATGTAGTGTCAAGGTAATTACATAGCAATTGTCCTATCATTATTGGATTTTGTATCTGATTTATAAACTGCAGTATGAATTACATGGTAATTAATACTAGGACTTCCTGGTATAATTTAGTTATTATTCATTAGTTCTTTAGGAAATCCTGCATTCACACAGATCAGTGTGTTTCAACCATAGCAATCAGTATTCAAATCTTTAAAACTTAGGAGTCTGATTCACATGTTGAATAACTAAAAACACTAATGTAAGGCTAGTTACAGTTTGACAAAATTAACCAAAGCAGTGCTCAAATGTGATGCTAATCCACATAATAATATTTTAAAAATGTATATATTTCCAGTATTTAGGAAACATGTACTTTTACATACACACATATCATATTTGTTTTTGAAAACTACCACCAGTTCTACATCTGTTCCTACCAAGCGGATAAATGTGGAGTATTGCACACGACAAGTCAGGTGGCTGAAATAAAAATCCCCCCAAGTACCACCCAAAACATTTTCTTGCAGCTGTTCTCAATCCTGGCAACACATTATCCTCACCTGGGGAGCTTTCAAATGCTGATGCTTAGATCTTACTCCCAGAGATTCTGACTTAATTGATCTGGAGTAGGGCTGGGATACTGAAACTTCTAGAAGTTTCCTGTATGGTTACAATCTATAGCTCAGAAGGTTTTTATTTGCAGTCAGGTTGAGCACCACTGATTTTGAAACACCATTGGAGACAAGGCCTAAATGTTGCTGAATATTTGCAATTTCCAAAACTCTAAAGTAAAGTTTACCAAATGTAGAGTATAAGAGTTTGAACACAATAATTAAGAAAATGCCATGAAGCCTATGTTAACCAGTTCGGTGAAAATATTTCAAACTGTATATGGAACCAGCACATTGTATCTCATGATAGCGTTATTGAACACAGCTATGATTTAATTTAAAAAAAAAAAAAAAAGAAAAGAAATACACACAAAAATCAAAAAAATAAAATAAAATAAATTTTTATTTTATAGCTCACAACGTTTGGACAATAGAGGCAAAGACTATTATCACACTTTGGGTAATGAAACTTAATGTTTCATCCTGCCTTGCTAAGTCTGTTCTATCACATATGTTAACTTTATTATTCTTTTTTTTTTTTTTTTTGCAGTTTTTGGCCAGAGCTGGGCTTGAACCTGCCACCCCCGGGTATATGGGGCCAGCGCCCTACTCCTTTGAGCCACAGGTGCCACCCACTCAATTATTCATTACTTAAAAATTTTATGAAGATATATAGATATGGGCTGAATGCGATGGTGGCTTACACCTGTAATTCCAGAAATTTAGAGGCAGAGGTGGTAGGATCCCTTGAGGCAAGGAGTTTAAGACTAGCCTGGGAAACATAAGTAAGATCCTGTCTAAACAAAAAAAATGTCAATGATAAGTATATAGGTACATATTTTTTTAAGTCAAATAGTGCCATGGAGGTTTGTAATGGAAATCAATAGCTCTCTGTTTTACTTCCCCCTAGTCTAGTGTTATAATCTCTAGAGATAGTTAACACTAACTCTTTTAGCTATTTGTAAAAACTGCAGTTTAGACTGCTATTATCTTGATTTTATAGCTTGATATTGTATCATTTGATTTTCTCTCCACCCAAATCATCTCCTTACCACACATATACACACACACCATGGTTCTCCCAGTCTCCCAAAACCCTTCAGCCATAATGTTGATTAAATCAATAGTTAATGGCTGTATAATCATGATAATAAGTATCTTAGACAGTGAAAACTTGTGTTATAATACTCTGTCTAAAGGAGGGGAATATGTGTTCAATATTCCATGTGCATACCAGTAATTGATCCCCAAATTATCCCACAGAGTCATAAAACATTTTTAGAAATAAAAGGGGAACATAATTGAGGCCTTATGTGCTGGAAACTATTTTAAGCACTCTGCATATATCAATTTCACCTTCACCTTACTTAGTATCCTTAATATAATATTTCCACTTTGCAAAAAAAGAAAACTGTGTTAAATAATATGGCAGCATGGTTAGTAAGCGATACAATGGAGACAGAAACCCAAGCATTCTGACTTCTAGAGGCTGAGCTCTTAACTCTGGCCCAAGATAGTCAAATAAACCCACCAGCCTCTTGTCACCTGCCTAGAACTTCCTTCCCTTCACTCTCTGCATGGGAATTCTCTCGCCTCTGAACTTCAGGTCTCTTCTTTCCTGAACCTCATACTCTTCCTCATGCTAGGCCTTCATTTAGTAAATACTTTCTCTAGTAAATTACCACTAAAAAGGGAAAAAGAAGGAAAGATTTTGAGGCATGAATATTTAAAGCATCTTTCCTTTGCCTGCACACTGGATTAATAATTGGACAGTGTAGTCTTTTTTCTTGCCAGTGTAACAAATCACCACGGACATAGTTGCTTAAAACATAAATTTATCTGATGATTTCTGCAGAATAGAAGTCTAAAATAAGTCTGCAGCACCAGAGAAGATCTATTTCCTTACCTGTTCCACCAATATCTGTCTGTCTATCTCTCTCTCTCTCTCTTCTCCATCTTTGCATCACCTGTTCCTTGACTCTGACCTTGTAAGGGCTCTTGTGGTTATACCAGTCACACCTGATAATCCAGGCAGCTCTCCTCATCTCAAGATCCTTAACTTGATGACATTTGCAAAGCTGCTTTGCTGTAAAGTTGTCCCCTGAACAACATGGGTTTGAGCTGGACAGGTTCACTTACATGGGGATGTTTTTCAACCAAATGAGGATTGAGAATACAGTATTCTTGGGATCAGAAACCTGTATATAGAGAGAGCTGACTTTCCTACAGACTCAGGCTCCCTGGAGCCAACTGGAGGACTTGAGGGTGGCTAGACTTTGGCACATCGTGGGGGTCCTGGAAGCATTTCCCACATGTGTAGGGGGATGAATGTATATGGTAATGTTCACTAGTTATGGGATTAGGACATGAACATCTTTGGGGGCAGTGGGTGGCATAATGCAGCTTACCAAAACAAGATAATAGAGTTTTATGTTGAAAATCACTTACCCTCAAATTTTGAAGAGATTAATTTGTGGTGCTTTTGCCATCCTGTGCTGCTCTAGGGGATCCTACAGCCAATATATGTCCTTATCTTGTATATATGACCTGGTTTTTCATCTCCTGAGTAAACTTTCAGAAACTTCTATTTATACCTCTTCAAACTACAATGAATGCCTTGGTGCAAGATTTTTTCATATGTTATAATGAGAACGTAAGTAAGCACTTTGTATAAGAAAATGCATGCTTTTCAATTCTGAGAAATATTATTAATTTATTTCCTTGATACTGCCTCACATTTTTTCTTTTCTTTCATTCTAGTATTTGAAGTCAGTAATATATATATATATATATATATATATATATATGTATATATATATATATATGTATATATATATAATATTTGGGGATTCATTGAGGGTACAAGAAACCAGGTTACACTGATTGCATTTGTTAGATATAGTCCCTCTTATAATTGTTTCTTGCCCCCAAAAGGTGTGGCACACACTGAGACCCCACCCACCTCCCTCTATCCCTCTTTTTGTTTTTCCTTTTCTGCACCCCCCTCCCTCTTTCTCTCTCTCTCTTTGCTCTCTCCTTCCCCCACCCCCCACTGTGTACTAGGTCATTAATTGTCCATTTACCTAAATTAAGTACATAGGATTCATGCTTCTCCATTCTTGTGATGCTTTACTAAGAATAATGTGTTCCACTTCCATCCAGGTTAATACAAAGGATGTAAAGGCTCCATCTTTTTTAGTGGCTGAATAATATTCCATGGTGTACATATACCACAGCTTGTTAGTCCATTCCTGGGTTGGTGGGCATTTAGGCTGTTTCACATTTTGGCGATTGTAAATTGAGCTGCAATAAACAGTCTAGTGCAAATGTCCTTATGGTAAAAGGTAAAATCAGCATTCTTAAATTGACACCTCCTCCAATTTTCCATTTTTATTTTTATTTTTATTTTTGCCATTTTGTACTACCTGGAAGAGTTCTTCAACTTTAACTTTCAACTTTTCATATAATTTTTTCATTTCTGCTATTCTATTTTTGCATTCTAAGAGTTCCACCTGGTTCCCTTATGTTGCTTTTATGTTATTGGGGCAGAGGGATGTTGTTGGTTTTAATTGCTTTTACTTTGAATAAGGGTATCTCCTTGTTGTATGGATATATCAGCTTTTGTGTATCTGAGAATATGGATTATAGTTATTTTTGTGGTTCTGTGTGTTATTTTACTTTGAAGTTATCTTTTGCCCTCTGCATTGCTTCTATATTGTCCGATTTGCTTTTAGTCACTGTGGGTGATTTCTGTTACTGCCTTTCATGTTTGAGGCATTCATCAATTGTGTGGTGCTCGTTGGCTGAATACTGGGGATTGAGGCACTAAAAGCTACATGTCACTTCTGTGCCAGTAAGTGAGTTCCACTCTCATATGTTAGGGGCCTTTTCACTGAAGGAATATCCAAATGTCAGTATCTGTAGATCTTTTTTCTAAGGTCAACTCCTGCAGAGAACAATGCCCAATCTTAGCCCTGCCGAGGCAGAGGCAGTATGTCTCTGGCTGAAAGCATTCTTGGAACTGCAAGGGTTGGCAGACACACAGGGGACAGTGGTCCTGCCATTTTAGTATATGGACTTTCACTTCTTTCCCCTGTTATTCACAAGGCAGGTGCCCTGCCTGCTACATGCCAGGTGACCCAAAATCCAGATTCTCACGGGTTCAGTCTCTCTAAAGAAACCAATCTTTGGCAAAGATTTAAGAGACATTCTGAAGACCTAGCTGCCCTTTACATAGACCTTCACTCATTCTTGTTTTCAGTTTCATCCTTCATCTCTACTTTCAGAGGTACCTGGTACTCCAATTTCCTAAGCTTTTCTATGGTCCTGAAGCAGGAATTGAACTGTGTCTTCTTGTTTTATCCCTCTGAAAGCTCTTAAAGTGGAGTTTCTCTATTTTGTTCAGTAAGTGTTTCAACTTCCAAAATGTTGTTTGATTAATTTTGTCATTTTCTCTCACATTATTTTCCCCACACAAGTTTAAAGCCTTTTTCCCCTTAGAAGTAGAATTTCCAGAGGTATAAACAGATAGCCAGTTTTCCATGTTTGATAGAAAGACTCCAAAGTGTAAACAAGGCCCTGATAGGAAACAGATTTAAAAAAAACTCAAAATGGATAATTGAGGAGATTTTAACAAACTGTTTATTTAGGAAAGTATAGACAAGGAGGACCCAGTAATCTGACTAATGATAGTGAAGTTCTACTACCCCTAGGAATAATTAACAAGAAGAAAGAAAAGGAACCCAAAGAAAAAGCTGCATTGGGAGAGCTATTGAAGAAGACATGTGACCTTATGCTAGATTTTCAAACTAGCCACATTTTTTTTTACTTTTTCCTGTATTCACATCCTTTAAAATATAGTTTTATAGTTCTTTCTTCCACCTCTTGAATATAGATTGATTGTGTGTTCCATTAGCTAAGAGAAATGTAATAACAGATACTAGATATTTAGTGAAAGGGAAAAAAAGGCATTCTACCACAAAGACATCTGCATTTGAATGCTTATAGCCTCACAAGTCACAATTGCAAAGTTGTGGAAACAACTCAAGTGCTCTTCAAGACATGAATGGGTTAATAAAGTGTGAGCTATGTGTGCCATGGAATATTATTCAACCATAAAGAAGGTGGAGATTAGGTATCCTTTGCAACAACCTAGGTGGAATTGGAGACCATTCTCCTAAGTGAAGTATAACAAGAATGGAAAAACAAAAAATACATGTATCCAGTACTAACTTTGTAACTAGTAGATTAACAATGAGAGAAAAAACAGTAAAATTCATTCAGGTCCCATGAGAGAAAAACCAGTAAAATTCAAGAATGGCGGTTGTTAGGTACACTACCCAGGTGCGGGACACACCTATAAATCAGACTTTGATCTTATCAATGCAAACAACGGACTCTACTGTTCATAACCCCACATTAATGTGAATTTATTTATTTTTTTAAAATAATAGCTGTGTACATTAATGTGATCATGGGGCACCATACAATAGTTTCGTAAACCGTTTGACACATTTTCATCCCACTGGTTAATATAGACTTCCTGGCATTTTCTTAGTTATTGTGTTAAGGCATTTACATTCCACATTTAATAAGCTTCACATATACCCTTGTAAGAAGCATCGCAGGTGTAATCCCACCAAACCCCCTGCCTCTGCACAACTCCCCCCCTTTCCCCCTTCCCCCTATTCTTAGGTTGTAACTGGATTATAGCTTTCATGTGAAAGCCATAAATTAGTTTTATAGTAGGGCTGAGTACATTGAATACTTTTTCTTCCATTCTTGAGATACTTTACTAAGAAGAATATGTTCCAGCTCCATCCACGTAAACATGAAAGAGGTAAAGTCTCCATCTTTCTGTAAGGCTGCATAATATTCCATGGTGTACATATACCACAATTTATTAATCTATTCGTGGATCGATGGGCACTTGGGCTTTTTCTTTGACTTAGCAATTATGAATTGGGCTGCTATAAACATTCTGGTACAAATATCTTTGTTATGATGTGATTTTTGGTCTTCTGGCGTAACCTCAAATTCTTGAGCTTTAAGTGATTCTCTTGTCTCAGCCTCTCAAGTTGGGACTACAGGTGCCTGCCACAACATCCAGCTATTTTTGTGTTGTAGTTGTCGTTGTTTAGCAGGCCTGGGCTGGATTCAAGCCCTCCAGCTCTGGTGTTGTGGCTGGCACCCTAGCCACTGAGCTACAGGTGCTGAGCCAGGTATTGAATTCTTGATTTGGTTCTTAGCTTGATTATTATTTGTGTATAGGAATGCTACAGATGGTTGTATGTTGATTTTGTATCCTGAAACTTTACTGAATTCATTTATTAAATCTAGAAGGCTTTAGGCTTTTCTAGGTATGAAATCACATCATCAGCAAACAAATAATTTTACATTCTCTTTTCTAATTTGGACATCTTTTGTTTCTTTCTTTTGCCATATTGCTCTGACTAGGTTATCTAGTACTATGCTGAAGAGAAGTGGTGAAAGTGGGCATCCTTGTCTTGTTCTAGTTATTAGGGGGAATTTTTTAACTTTTTTCATTCAGTATGATGCTGGCAGTGGGCTTGTCCTATATGGCTTTAACTGTTTTGAGGCATATTCCTTTTGTCCCTAGTTTTAATCATGAAGAGATGCTAAATTTTATCAAATGCTATTTCTGCATCTATTGAGATGATCACATGTTTTTTTTTTTTTTCTTTTAAATCTGTTTATGTGGTGAGTCAACTTATTGATTTGCATAAATTTGCATACCTGGAATAAAGCCTACTTGATCATGGTGTATTTTGTTTTTATATACTGCTGGATTTAGTTTGCTAGTATTTTATTGAGATTTTTTTCATCTATGTTCATGAGGAATATTGGTCTATAGTTTTCTCCTTTTAATATTCTAGTCTATCTTTGGTATCAGGTGATACTGATTTGTAAAATGAGTTAAGAAGAACTTCTTTCCCTAGTTCATTTTTTTTTTTTTTATTAGTTCTAGTAGAATTGGTGCCAGTTCTCCTTTGTATAGTGGAATTTGACTGTGAATCAATCTGGTCCTGGAAGTTTATATTTTTTCTTGGAATGGAATCTCTTTCTGTCGTCCATGCTATGTGAAGTGGTGCAATCATAGCTCAATGCAGCCTTAATCTCCTGGACTCAAGTGATTCTCCTACCTTGGCCTCCTGAGTAGTTCAGACTACAAGCATAAACCATTACTTCATGCTAATTTTTCTTATTCTTTGTAGAAATGGAGTCTCATTATCCCACCCAGACTTGTCTCCAACTCTTGACCTCAAGAAATTCTTCTCCCTTAGAGTTCTAAAGTGCTAGGATTGCAGGCATGAGCCACCATACCTTGGCAAGGGAGAATTTTTATTACTGATTCAATGTCACTTTTCATTATTGGTCTGTTGAGGTTTTTCTACTTCTTCCTGGTTTAGTCTTGGGAGGTTTTTTTTTTTTATTGTTAAATCATAGCTGTGTACATTTGTACAATCAAGGGATACAATGTGCTGCTTTCATATACAATCTGAAGTATTCTCATCAAACTGTTCAGCGTAGCCTCCATGGCATTTTCTTAGTTACTGTATGTAGGCATTTGTGAGGGTGTATGTTTTAAGGAATTTTTGTCCATTTCCCTTAGAGTTGTTCACAGTAGTCTCTATTGATCGTTTATAATTCTGTAATATCAGTTGTAATATCTTTTCCATTTCTATGTTGATTTGACTATTATTTCTTTTTTTTTTTTGGTTAGTCTAACTAACATTCTATCAATTTCCTGGTTGATTATTTTAAAAATCTACTTGGCAATGTATATAGCTGTTTTCACTTCTCATACTTTTTATTTCCACTTTTGTTCTCTAAACATTAATAAGGAAGTGTATTATTCTATGTGTACCATTTTCAGTATCTGACATCTTCGGAGGTCTAATTCTCTTATTTGTTGTTTCTACTGACTCCCATGTATAGTGGCTTATTCTCATGTAAATCCTGGAATATTTAAATATTGTGAATATTTATGTAAAAAAAAAAATCATAGCACCCGCCTCCACAAGGAGCTAATGTTGGATTTATGTTCTCAACCGTAGAGTACTCCCAACCAGGGTCATTTTTCAGTTTGAGGTTTTCTAGAAAACTTACTGTGAATATCAGTTTCTGAAAAATGTGAAGGACAACCTGAAATAATAGATTTTTTGAGGAGACTATTTTTTTTCTCTTTACCACTGTAGAGGCTTTAAGTGTTTTTATGTGTCCCAACTTTATTTCTAGGATGAAGAAGGCTATTTCCTTCTCCCTTGTCCTGTTAACTACCAAGAGCCCCGTTTACCATGAATCATCAGTGATCATTCCCGTATTTGCTAGCTTCAGAGCCTAACTTTCAATCTTTTGTGACTGCTAATGAGGTAAATTTTTTATTTTAAAACTATGCATTTTTTACATTGTATTTTGCAGTTTTAACTTTTGGTTGTTTTTTTTTCAAGCTACGTGTTTCTCTATGAGAAAAGAAATGAGAAACAATTGTTTTACTTTCAATTTTTTAATGTGAGTATGTGGTGGTAACAAATGTGGGTGTAAAAGGTTGCTTATGTCTTTTAAAGAATAAAGCTTGGATTAAAACATATATTAAAAACATATAATTCATGGTTTTCTTTTATCACTTAGTAGTTGGCTTTAAACTTGCATATATGGGAATATTGATACATGGTGGAACCTCCATAGTTGACCTCCCTCCTGCACTGACCACCTCCCTAAATTCACCTAATTTTCATAGACCGGACATGCACCACATATATGTATCTGTACAGTAGACCTAGTTTCTTGTGTTTACCACCTCTGTATGTTGACCATTTTGTTACAGTCCCTTGAGTGGTCAACTTACAAAGGTTCTACTGTATTAGGTTTGAATGAACTATATCATTTCCATTTTTCCCTATTTTTTCATGTTTTTTCTTTTCTATTATCTGTCAGATTGAAATACATATTTTTTTTCATTATATTTTGTCTGCTATTGTTTTGGAAGCTTTTCTTGGATTTATATGTTTTAGTGTCTCTTTTATTTCAAACATGAGAATAGGCCCTATATTTTATACTATCTAAAGCTAAACCCTTCTCTTCCCTGCCTTAGCATACATTAACTCCCACTGAAAATTTGCTTTCTTCGCATGGGGTATAGTATTTATGTATAGAATTTTAGGTATACTATTTTAGTTCAGAAAAGTTATTTTTTAATAGAGATTCCTTTTCTCTTTCTTACCAATGCATATTCTAAATTAAATTTCTTTCTTCCTAATTTTCATTTGACACTCATTCTTCTACTTAAAAAATCTGGTTTAACTTATGCAGTCTTTTATTTTGGCCTTACAATTGAATGGGTTTTTGTTTGTTTGTTTGTTTGTTCGTTCATTTGTTTTTCATCTTGGTAGAGAATTCTAGGCTAATAGTTCTGTTCCTTAGGCTCATTGATTTTATTATTCCTTTTTCTTCAGAAAAAGGAATATCATCATGTTGATGATAAAAGATTTGTTCATCTCGATGATAAGACATTCTAATTGTCATTCACTGGCAAGTAACTCCTCTTTTACCCATAGAACATCAAAGGTCTTTTTGATGTCCTGCACTTTCTTTAGTAGATATTCATTATAGATTTATTAAGACTCACCCGAATCTTTAATACTCAATGTGTTCTTTCACTCTGAAAATCATGATTTTATAAATTATACAAAACTCCCAGTTAAAAGTCTTTTTGAATATTGCATTTTGTCATTCCATTCACTATCTACACCAAAAGTGCTGGGATTACAGGCATAAACCACAGCACCTGGCCCTATTTTGGAATTCTTATGGGCGTATGTCAGCGCCTCCCAATTTATTTTTCATGTTTTTAAATTTCTTTTACATATTTCTCCTGTTTTTAGCTTTCTCTATGGCATTCTGCAGTGTACTCCAAAATACTATCAAGTGTTTTACTTTTTGCACCATTCTTCGAGAATTTTTGTTTCAATGGCTGTTTTCCTTTTCCAGATTTCCATTTGAATGGTTTTCTTCCTTCGTTTTAGTTACCTCTCATGTAGCTAGCAAAAAGAGATCTTTTTTTTAACCACCTTTTTAAAAAATGAAAATTCTCTCCTTATTTGTCTTATTTCTCTCTTTTTGTCATATTTCTCTTCATAGCTCTTACTATTACCTAAATGTTAATTCTTATTTCCCTTCCTTCACTCATTCCTCCCTCTCTTCTTTCTCTCGCCTTCTTTCTTTCCTTTTCTCTTTCTTTCTCTTCTTCACTATTCGCTTTCTCCCTCATTACAAGCCAGTAGTGACTTCTTTGTTTTGCTCATGATGGTATTTTTAGCAACTACAATAGCCCTGAATACTTAGTAGGTGCTTGATAAACATTTGATAAATGGATGGTTCTAATTTTTTCTTCTTTTGATTCAAATCTATCATTTTTATTTTTTGAATGTTTCCAAAAACATTGATTTCTCTAAACTTTGAGAATATTTAAACATATACTCCCTGTTTAGGGACTTTTTCCTCAGTTGATTTGATTTCCTGAAGTTGGATCCGCTTATTATCTTACTTAGCTAGCTTTGTCTAGGTGATGTGGAACTTCAGTCTGTGTGTTCCCACTGAGAAGTGGTTATTTTTTTCTCTTTTGCCCCCTTTGTGTCCTCCTCTCTTTCTTCCTACTTATTTATGATTGCAACAATCCAGACACATTTCAAAAGCAGGTTTCAGAGTAGCACAGAATGGGCAGGCTGGCTGCTGTCCTTAGAGCCACCAGAAATCACTCACTAATTCTGGGGTTGCTTTGGTGACATCCTGATCCCAGCAACCTAGTTGCATAGGTTCACATGAAGCAAATTGCTGACATTGGCCAGTATTATTTTTAACCACGTTTTCATGGGTGAGAAATCTATTCTAGACCCTCTTTAGGCACTGAGCCTAGTCCTACTTTCCTTCATACATGAGGCGATGTTTTTGTTCCTCTGTTGTATTAAGAAGACAAACTCCCAGTTACTCCTATCTATATTGAGATTAGAAACTTAGAATGCCAGTTGGAGGGTTCAGGTCTTTTATTGTTTGAATTTTAAAAGTAATTAAGTCTTATAACTAAATAAAGACTACTGACGTTATGTGCTCAGAACAGAGTGGGCAAGAGCAAATTTGAAGCAAAAAGTTAAGGCAAATTGTAAACCTCATCGAAAGATCATCGAAGTCAGAGGTCTGCTGCTACCTTAAAATTCTTCTCCTCCTCCTTCTGTTTTTATTTATAATTGAAGGGTGTTTTTATTGTTATAATTTTTTTTATTATATCAGGGATAAGCAAACTATGGTTTCAGAGTCAAGTCCAGTCTACCACTCATTTTTTTTGTAAATAAGGTGTCATTAGAGCCCAGATAATATATTTTGTTTAAAAATTGTTTATAGCTGCTTCTAGGCTATGATAGCAATATTGAGTACTTGTGATAGAGTTCATATGGCTCAGAAAGCTGAAAACATTCATTATTTTACCTTTTCAGGAAAAAATTGTCAATCCCTTCCATACATGATTGTACTATAATATTTTATCCATTCTAATGTTGCTAGAGGTGCAGATTATTATTAATTTCTGATATCTCAAGAAGTGCTGCAATGAGCATTCATCTATGGTTCTTTAGGATCACACATTTTTAAGTCTCTACAAAGATATATTTAGGAAAAAAATGATTGGGTTTGGGGTGCACAAACCTCATGAGACAATGCAAACAGTTTTCCAAAGTGTTTGTACTGCTTTGCATTTCCACTATTAGTATGTTGAAGTGATCTTTATTTTACATCCTAAGCAACAGTACGTCTTACCATACCTTTACACTTAGCCATTTTAATGAATATATAATTTTACTATGCATTTTCCTGAAGGCTAATAAGATTAATTTGCTTTTCTTACATTTATTGGTCATTAGAGCATTCTCTTTTGTAAAGTCTTTATTCAAATTTCTTGTGCACTTCTCATCTAAGTTGGTCTTTTGCTTCTAAATGTTGAGTATCCAAATTATTTGTTAGTGTGTATGTATATACATATTTATATTTAACAAACATGGGGCATTCTATTTTTCCTCTGGCTTTTTACTGTTTTACTATTGTCATTTGATGATTTCAAATTTATGATTTTAATATGGTGGAAATGATCAAGATTTAAGGTTATTGGCCAGGGGAAGTGGCTCATGCCTGTGATCCTAGCACTCTGGGAGACTGAGGTAGGAAGATCACTTGAGCTCAGGAGTTTGAGACCAGCCTAAGCAAGAGCAAGACCCCTCTACTAAAGTAGAAAAACTAGCTAGATGTTGTGGTGGATGCCCGTAGTTCTGCTACTCAGGAAGGTGAGGCAAGAGGATTGCTCAAACCCAAGAGTTTGAAGTTCCTGTAAGCTAAGATGCCACGTTACTCTACCCAAGGTGAGTAGAGTAAAAGAGACAAACAAACGAAAAAAACAAAACAAAACAAACAAACCCCCCCCCCCAAGATTTAAGAGTATTATATTCTATTTATTTTCCGTTTAAAAATATTTCTCTATCTCAAAGATCTTAAAATATTCTCCTATAGCATTGTTCAGTTCTAAAAGCTACATTGCTTCACAGTATTTGCCATTTATTAAAAAGAAAAACTTTCATTGCTGGATAGGCCATATTTGTAAAAAAAAAAAAAAAATCCTACAAAAACAAATTTATAAACTCATTTCTAGTATTAACAGAAAAAACTCCAAGCTCTGCAAAATCATTTAAATAGTTTTATTTGGACCCTTCTGTGTGTGACCAGCAGTTCAAAACACATGACCCACCAAGGTTGTCAGGTCCCTGTTCCCTGGTTCTGGGTTCCTAGTACCCTTCAGTGCTGGTTGGTGGTACTGAGTCAGTAGAGCAAATGGGAAGACCAAGACAGTGCATGAGGAAAAGTGCCAATGTTTACTAAAACACAGCACATTCTGGAGAAGGAACAGCTGTACCCCTGCCAGTGCAGGAGACCCTGAGTTTAAAGATAGAGTAGAGAAAGGATAGTACACTCTGAAAGCTGGTAGAGAATGGGCTGCTCCATTAAGAAACAGCAACCCTCCCAGGGTTAGAGTCTGTCATTTTATGCTAATCCCTCATAATATACTAAACTGGGGGCAGAATATTCATGGTTTTTCTTGCAAAAAAGATGGAGAGTCCTCAGCAATGTGTTCCAGCTACTCAGAGGGAAAATGACCAGGCAGTTCTTAAACAACAACTCTACTATGTCCAACCCTGTGACCAGGTTGCTTGGTGACTGGGGTGCTGGTGCTGGTGCAGAGCTCTGGCACCTCCTCATCCATCATTCTCAGCATAGTGGCCTCCTCACTGCTAACTATGTAGGCTGACATCCCCATAGTCATGGGGACAAACACTGGGACCTTGATCACCAATACCACTGTGGCACTCATGCAGGTAGATCAGAATGAGCTCAGGAGGGCTTTTGCAGGTGCCACCATGCATGACTTCTTCAGCTGGTTTTTGGTGCTTTCGCCTTTACCCCTGGAGGCTGCCATTCATTGCACACAGGTCCTGACCAACCTGGTGGTGGAGATCTTCCACTTCAAAGATGGAGAAGATGACCCAGAACTTCTGAAATTCATCACAGATCCCTTCTCAAAGCTCATTATCCAGCTGGATAAAAGTTACCAGCCAAATTGCAATGAATGATGAAGTCAAAAATGAGAGTCTGATCAAGATACAGTGCAAAACTTTTACAAGCATGACTCACATGAACATCACCATCCCCTTGCCTGAGAACTGCACCCTCCCCCAGCTCTGTTGGATGGATAGCGTCCACATTTGGACCATCAAGAACTTGACCTACAAAGAGAACCTTGCCAAACGACAGCAAATCTTTGTGAATTTCAACCTGCTGGATCTTGCTGTGGGCACCATTCTGTTCATAATCTCCCTTTTGGTCCTCTACAGTTATCTGATCATGATTGTCAAGTTCCTGGGGTCCATGCTCAAAAGACAGGTTCCAGTTGTTATCAAGAAGACTCTCAACACTGATTTCTCCTTTCCCTTTGCTTGGGTGACTGGGTATCTATCATCATGGGGGCGGCTATGGCCTTCATCATGCTGAGCAGCTGTGTTCACTTTTGCCATGACCCTGCTGATCGGTATTGGTGTGATAAGTATCTAGAAGGCATCTCTACTCACACTAGGCTCCAACATTGGCACCACCACCACCATCCTGGCTACCTTGGCCAGCCTGGACAATATGTTGTGGAGCTCCTTGCAGGTTCCCCTGTGCCACTTTTTCTTTAATGTCTCCAGAATGTTGCTGTTTTACCTGTTCCTGTACAGTCATCTTCCCTTCTGTCTGGCAAAAGGCCTGGGAAACATTTCCACCAAGTGCCACTGGTTCACCATGTTCTACCTGATCATCCTGATCATCATCTTCTTGATCCTGCTAATGATGTTCAGCTGCTTGCTGGCCAGTTGGCCAGTGGTGGTGGGCATGAGGGTGCCTATCCTCTTCACCCTCCTCCTAGTGGTGTGTCACAAGCTACTGTAGGCATGCTGTCCTCATGTTCTGCCTAAGAAGCTCCAGATCTGGAATGTCCTAGACCGGTGAATGTGCTTGCTGATGCCCTGGAACAGCCTCAAGTCTTTGCTCACCAGCCTCTGCCAGAGGTGATACAAGGATCTGGAGAAGGGGTGGGAGGTGCAGGGCATCCCCACAGAGGTTCCTTAGGCCTTTGATGACAAGCTGAGCAGAGAGGCCAAAGAAAAGGTCAATGCCATAGGCCCAAAGAGCAGCACCACCTCTAGCAGCACCACATTATAGGGAGCTTAGGAGTGTAGGAAGGATCTCAGGTCTCACCTGCTCTGCTCCCTACCCCATCTGCACCCTTCTACCTCCTGGAGATCTGGTTTCCAATCACCAGTGGAGGCCAGGTCCCCACTCCTTCCTGACGGCCCAGTATACCAGCCCACAGGCTGGTGGTATCTCAGCTTCTGGTCCCTTGGTTTTCCACTCCAGGAAGACATGGACAACACTGGGGGAGAATTAGACAGTGAGTCTGTCTGGACAGATGATCCTGTCTGCACTTAACTGGGATGCTCAACAGGACCTTTTCCCCAAACTTAAATCTTCCTCTTTGTTAGGAAGAGTCCCCAGAGAGGAGTGTATGGAAGGTCCTCAAAGGTGGATAGGAGGGCACATGTCTGTATATGCGCAGAGCTCAGGCATCTGTTATCAAAGTCTGTCTTCAAGTTAGAGTGGTGCTCTCAGACAGCCTTGCTGCAGATCCACCAGGTCAGGAGACATAGCATAATTTTTGAAACTTGGAGACATCCACAGGTATGGGCCTTTCCCTTTTCCTAGTGTTCTCTAATTCCCTGTCAAGGTCTCTCACCTGGGCAGGTGTAGCAGTCCAAGTATTTCACCTGTGCTGTTTGTACTCAAGTTTCCAGGATGGGACTCCACATGATCCCCACAGGTTCCTCTTTGGCTCACCCATTGTCTTCCTAAGAGAGGAGAGGCCCTGCCCTTAAGCTGGACAGATGGAGGACAAGGGTAGAGAGTGGTTAGTATTTGGGGGAGACATTTTGCCCAAAGAGCCCAGGTTCTTCTGAATTTGGTTAATACAGAAGCCATACTGACAAATGCTACTCTCTTGGTCAGATACAAATGATCTCTGTTGGATTTTTTGGGATAAGATATGCAAGTTTTCTAGGCTCCTCCCTGGCACCACTCACCTGGAATCCCAGGTCCATCTGTGGTGAAACAGGTCTCTACCTCTCCCTGCCTCCCCTCACTGTGTCACATGACTTCTAGGCCAGACATAGTGCTCAAATTCCTTCTAATTATTCATTCATCCACTGGAATCTCTTTCCAAACATTTTTCTGCTTTCTCTATATAAAACTTTGGTTTCCTGCCCACTGTTCATTCTTGCACCTGTAAATGTCCAGAACTTTCTCAGAGGGGAAAAAGCCAGGCTTGTCCAGGGACCTTTCACTGTAGTTGAGCGTTTATGTCTGAGTCAAAGGAGCGTGTCCCTGCTTGCTCCAAATGCCTTCTCTATGCCTTCTAGAGCCCATCTTAGTCACACCTCTGCCAATGACCATCCATCAGACCATTTTCCCCTAGCTGGTGCCAGGGAACTGCAGCCTCACTGAGGGAAAGGCAGTGAGCCAGGCTCCATGACCACACACACTCTGATCCTGCCCCCTGTGACCACACTCCCTCCATGACTACACATCCTCCAACCTCCTTTACTCTTGACAGGTTGGGGCATCCTGCCTAACCCTCCTGGACTTCCCACCATGTACTTACCACTTCCCAAATAGAGTCAGTTATATTCTATATTGATAGTCACAGATCTGTACAGCATTTGACCTAAGTTACATAGTAAATGATCCAGGGATTTGTCCCTACAGTGCTGTCATTCGGAAATAAGTTGGGGTTCTTCCATAAAATGTAATGAAAGACCACCTTTGTATATCTTGTGTTACTGCCTTCCGAACCCACCTCTGTGGCTACACCCACACCTCACACTCTGTAAACACGCAGTTTCAACCTGGGCTGGGGCTGTGGCCATCTTGGCAGTCTGATGGTTTTTAAAAATTGAATCCTTATATTTTCATTGATTGTATTTATTTACTGGTTATGGGAAGACACAAATAAAGATAATCAACCTCCCCCAGAAAAGGTGGAGAATTTTTGGAATGCCAATCCCCTTTTCTATCCTTGTAAGGGAATTTCTAAGGATTGCCATGGTATTTATAAACAGGTGAGTGTGATTTTTGCTACATTAATGAGGGCAGAACATTTAGGTACACTGTTACCTCAACCATGTTCATGCTTCAAAGACCCTTTATAAAGGCTCTGATCCTGTCTCCACTTTGTGGTTTTGAAGGACCTAGTGATGCAGTGATGCCATTTTGGGCTTTTAGGCTTTCATCCTCCACTTGGTTACTACAGAAGCTCCTAGTTTCGTTTCTTAGTAAACCACAACCCTCCCTATCTCCCGGAGTACATCTCCCCCCCCCCCCCGTTAAGATTGGCGGGATCCTATCAGCTTTGCTTCCCACACCCCTCACCCCATACCCCCCTCATAAAAACCCTGTGCAGTGAGCCCAGGGCTCTCAGTCCAAGCTGTGTCTGGGGGTGCCGATAGCCCGGGCTGGAGCTTGAATAAATGCCCTCCTGTGATTGCATCGGTGTCTGGCTCTCTCCTGTGGTCATTGGGGACCCGGGTTCTCGGGTGTAATAGTTTCTCTGCCTCTTTCTGGTTGGCCAGTCCTTGGAATCGCCCTTTGGTAAACCAGACATCTGGTCAGTCCTTGGGGACCCTCTGACACACACCTGTTCCTTAAGCCCCCTCTGGTGAAATTGTTCCTTCTATTGTAGACAAAGGTCTCCTAGTGCCATCTGTTTTTCAAAGGAAACTCCCTCTTCCTTATACCTACCTAAGAAGGTTGTGAGAAAAAATGCCCAAGGCAGCTGGGTTAGCATTTGGTTTTACGCGTTCATGGAAATAGGAATCCCATGTAAATTCATAGATTAATACAGGAAAGGTGTGCACTGATGTGGCCACAAGAAATGAGGCATCTCAAAGTGGGGAGGGGGGGTTGTAGGTTGTAGGTGGGTTGAAAGATTCTTAGACTTGTAATTGGTTAAATAAATAAAGCTTTGTCTAAAGTATTGGACTGTTTTAAGCTAAGATAATGAAGTCTATTAATCAGAGACAAGCCACTGAGACTCTGGTGATCTGTTAAGTAAATTGATGATCTGCAGTTGTGGTTTTACATCTGGCTTGGGCCCTGTTAATAATTTAGTATCTTATTGTTACAAAAAGTAACTCCAAGGGAGAGGTTATAAGGAGGCATGTCTGACCTCCTTTCAACTCATCACCAGCAACTTAGCTTTAAGATTTTGGGGGGATACTCTTGGCCAAGAGGGGTCCATTCAGTTGACTAAGAGCTTAAGATTTTATTTTAGTTTGCACTGGAGACTTATAATTTGTTTCAATACTACCTTGTCTTAAGCTCTGATACCTAGAGAAGCAAGTCATAATGTCTTCTTCAAGAGTATCTTGAAAATTCTTGAGCTTTTGTCCTTCTGTAATTTAATTTCAGAATTAGTTTTCCAGTTTACACACACGTGCAGATATACTAAGCCTGTTATAATTTTAATGTGAATATTTATAAATCTATTTGAGAGTTTTTTCACTAACCTTTTTGCTTTAGCTTCTGAGAAACTCTGAATAAAATTTTTGATTAAACATTAATTTGCATACTTGTTTGAACTTTCTCTCCGTCCTTGTCCTTTGTTTCCATTTTTGCATATTTCTTTAGAATTGCCTCAAATTATGTTTGAAGTAAGGCATGTATGCAATTTAAAATTGGAGCAGGAGGGTGTGGTTGTAACTCAATCCCATCCTTCTCTGTCTGATTAGGATAACAGAAAAAATAAAAAACAAACCTGTGTTACTTGGAAAATACAGGTATAATTTTTAGATCCACCTCAAAGAGATCTTAATTTCAGTAGGCCTGAAATTTGACACCATTATCAATATTTTCATTAAGTTTATAGCAGGTGTTTTTAACAGGTAGCTCTGGTTGAGAGTGACTGGGTAAAGACATTGTAGGAGAATAGGGCTTCTTTCAATCCTGATAGCAGCATCCTCTCTAGTCTCAAAAAATATACCAAGACTTCTGTTTGGAGTCACAGTAAATTAATTTCCGAATAAATGAATTATGAGATTAGAGGCAGTTAAATCAGGTCGAGGTCCAATATCACCGGCTAATTAACCAAGAATCTAACTATTATTCTCCATAGCACCAATGACGGGTAAGATTCCCAAAGCGGGGACAACCTAAGACAGGATATGGAGAGGCTGCACGGTGGATTACATTCATAGTACCCAAAGACAGGTAAGATCACTCTGCGTTCAGTCAACCTAAGACAGGGACCAAACCATTGATGTTTGTATCCCCATGAC
>CAUYPK010014251.1:0-32462 GCA_963574355.1 Loris lydekkerianus
ACCCAGAGCAACATAGCAGTCTAAAAAAAAAAAAAAAAAAAAAAAAAAAATCTGTATCTTCCTTAAAAAGAAGTCTCTAAAAGAATGCCAACTGGCTTTTGAGACAGTGAAACATTTTTTATTAGTAATATAGATTATGACAAAGAAAATGTGTATCGATTTAGTAAATGACAAGGCTGATAGAGATGGCTAATAAGCAACAAAATTAAGAATCAAATTCAGCTGGGTGCCTGTGGCTCAAGCGGCTAAGGCACCAGCCACATACACCTGAGCTGGTGGATTCAAATCCAACCTGGGCCCACCAAACAACAATGACAAATGATGGCTGCAACCAAAAAAAAAAAAAAAAAGCCGGGTGTTGTGGCAGGCGCCTATACTCCCAGCTACTTGGGAGGCAGAGGCAGGAGAATAGCTTGAGCCCAGGAGTTGAAGGTTGCTGTGAGCTGTGATGCCACAGCACTCTACCCAGGGTGACAGCTTTAGGCTCTGTCTCAAAAAAAAAAAAAAAAAAAATCAAATTCATCTTAGGCTATGACACTAGGCTAAAGGCAATAAAATTAAATTTAATATTTTTAAAATTGCAGTTTTCTTAAAACTTCAGTATACAAAAGGGTATAAGAACATGATCAATCTTGGAAATTTTATCCCACAAAGCTATGACCTTTTTGCTGTTTAAGCTAATGTAGTTTTATGCTGCATGGTAGTGATTAAACAATTAAATACTCTCCTACTGTTCACTAATCTAATTCCATCTAGTGAACAGCAAGGGATTAACCAATATGCATATTAAGCATGGTTACAGAACAGCAGGGGAAAAGGACTTGTTCACATCTCTAAAAGGGAAGGTTCCTGTTTCCTAATCCAAACAGTGAATTTGGCCAGGTGCAGTGGCTGAGGCCTATAATTCTAGCACTTTGGGAAACCAAAGCAGGAGGATTGCTAGAGTCCAAGAGCTCTAGACCAGCCTAAGCAACACAGCAAGATCCCTGTTTCTACAAAAAAAAAACAACAAAAAAAATTAGCCAGGCATCATGGTAGCATGTGTCTGTAGATCTAGCTACTCAGGGGGCTGACGCTGGAGGATAACTTCAGCCCAGGAATTAAGATGTTGCATGCAGTGAGCTAGGATAATGTCACTGTACTCCAGCCTAGATAACAGAGCAAGACTATCTCGCACCAAAAAAAATCATAAATTCACCAAGCAAACACAATCTTAACCAAATACTCGAAGTTAGTATCTCCATTAATGCGAAAGAAACATCTACACTGGGTTGTTCAAAGTACTAAATGACATTATCTGCATGCAAAGAAGCTAATAAAGTAACTAACACACATGTAATATTAATAAATAATAACCCAAATCTCTCCCAGTGATACAGTAAGTCTATGAGAAAGGATTGTTTTCAAATAAAAAACGTTTTATTTGCACCTCCCATATCATTTACAGCCCGTTATTACTATACATAACTATTATATGTTACTGCCAGTCTGGGCTTCAGCTGAAATTATCCATAAGAGGATAAAATTAATAACCTTGGCCCTTATAGTATGATGTTCTCAATTGATCTAATGAGAAATAAACTAATGATAATTAAACAGTCAGAGAGAATTTCTTTGGAGTTCTAGGATTTTAAATAAATATTTTATTATCCTTCAAATAAACAGGCTAGTAGTGAGTGTTTAGTAAGATTCCCAGGAATTATTACAAAATAATTCTGACCCTAATAAGAGAAGAAGGGGGAAAAAATGAAAATTAATAACACAGATTACTTTCTAGCCCAAAAAACTTTTCAACACATAGCCTTCAAAATATCAGTACAGTGAAGCTGCTGGTCCATTTTCAGAGCTGAATGAACAAAAGGATCATCAAACACACCTGAAAGAAGTACTCCCATTCCCAGGAACAAAAGGCCACCATAAGCACACCAAACTGAACCCAATCTGAACCAAAGGAACTCTGTTGGATGAATGAATAGGCATAACTGCACATGAATCCCATTCTGTGCCTTCTACCAACAGAAGACTTATAACATCAGTGACATAAGCTGAAAGGTTATCAACTTAAGTTATGGTGACTGTGAAATAACCTGACCATGGAGGTGGATACGTAAACCACATAGTTATAGATCTGTATGGAACTTAATACATACACATGCAAGGTGCGCACGTGTACACACACACACACGAGTACAACTAAACCTGGAGAAAGCAAAATGAGATCAGTAGATGGTATGAGTGCTAAAATCCTGGTTGTGATATTATACATTTGCTAAATCTTACCTTTAAGAAATACTGGGCTAAGTATAAAAGGGACATTTCTATATTTTTTCTTATGACTGCATGTAAGTCTACATATATTTTAATAGAAATCTCAACTAAAAAAACAAATTTTGGACAAAGAAAGCTTTAGAATATTTAAGTAAACATCACAAAAAGAATTTTTAGGAATTTTTACATTCATATTAAATGAATTATAAATAATATTGTCTCCCTATTACTACTTTTAATAACTAGTTTTTATAAGGGCACAATTACCCCCCAAAAAAAAAATTTCAAAAAGATCTACATTTTAGAATTTGAACTTACTTGAAATGGAAAACGTAACTCTTCCCATTAACAAAGAAACTATCCATAAAGACAAATAAGTAATAAAAATAATACATCACGGGCTGCACCTGTGGCTCAGTCAGTAAGACTCCGGCCCCATATACCGAAGGTGGCAGGTTCAAACCCGGTCCCGGCTGAACTGCAACAACAACACCCACACAATACTGGGCGTTGTGGCGGGCACCTGTAGTCCCAGCTACTTGGGAGGCTGAGGCAAAAGAATGGCTTAAGCCCAGTAGTTGGAGGTTGCTGTGAGCTGTGTGATGCCACAGCACTCTACCAAGGGCCATAAAGTGAGACTCTGTCTCTACAAAAAAAAAAATCACATAATAAAGTAATAAATATTGTGCATCTATGGGCATCAATGGAGTAAGGAAGAAACAGTGAGGAAGAGAGATAAACAACTTGATTGATTGTTCTTTGCACATTTTATAGAACTTTAGTCAAAAACAGATGGACCCCTCCTCCCTTACATGTGCTTAATTTCTTTCTTTATTATATATCTTCCTCCTCTCACTAATAACTCTCAGTTTTAAAGAAAGATTATTTTCTTAGGTTTTCAGAAGTCCTTTGAGGTAGAGAAAGATTTGATCTAGTGGTATATTGCTCCTTTTGGGGGGTGGAGGTGGGGGACAGGGTCTCACCATTGCAAATGCATAAGGGCAGCAGCAGCATCATAGCTCTCTGCAACCTTCAACTCTTGGGGTCAGGCAATACTCCTATCTCAGCCTCCCAAGTAGCTGGGACTATAAGCACATGCCACCATGCCTGGTTAATTTTCCACTTTTGTACAGACAGAGTCTGGCTGCTAAGGGTGGTCTCAAATTCGTCGCCTCAAGCAATCCTCCTGCCTCAACCTCCCAAAGTGCTAGGATTACAGGCATGAACCACCATACTTGCCCTTGTTCCTATTTTTTAAATGTAAAAGTTGTAGTAAGGTTCTTCTGAGAACTATCTTCACAGTCAAAAACTGTCTTAGGGCTGGGATAGTGGGCAGCTCACATCTAACACTCCAGAGGAGAGAAGCTAGTGAATTGCTTGAGTTCAGGAGTTCGAGACCAGCCTGAGCAAGAGTGAGACCCCACCTGTACTGAAAATAGAGAAATTAGCCTGGTGGTGGCAGGCACCTGTAATTCCAGCTACTTGGATGGTGAGGGAAGAGGATGGCTTCAGCCCAGGAGTTTGAGGTTGCTGTCAGCTATGATGATGCCATGGCACTCTATCCAGAGCAACAAAGTGAGTCTCTGTCACAAAACAAAACAAACCACATAGTATTACCTAGGTAAGGAATGAACAAAAAGCTAGTTAAATATGGTTATTAGAATGACGTGTTGTATCAAATTAACAGGTAGCCATGCTCAGGGCAAGACCTTCCTACACTCATGGTATCTCATGTCCTTAACTACAACCTTTGGTAGCTTATACTGACCTAGACACTGTATCATTCATTCCATTATTACAAAAATACTGTGTAACACTATGCAAAATAAAAACTCCAAAAAATACTGTGTAACACTATGCAAAATAAAAAATCAAAATCTAGTTAACCAGTTTGATGAAGATATTTCAAATTGTATATAAAACCAGCATTGTACCCCATGATTACATTGATGTACACAGCTGTGAATTAATTAAAAAAAAAAATCAAAATCTAACTCAGCAACTTGCATGAGAGAGTGATAAACACTCTCTAAAGCTGAATTTTATTTTATTAAATCACAAGCGTAACTGGAGTATTGATTACAAAGCAAAAGATGGCAGGATACAGTCAGCCCTCTGTTATCGACTGGTTCCCACATCCATAGATTCGACCAAGTATGGATTAAAATTAATATTACAAATTAAAAATAAAAACAGCAATAAAAAAATACAAATTTTAATTAAATTCAAGTAGGGGAAGACATGGAGGGAGAGAAAGATGGAGGGGGAGAAATATCCAATTCCTGGGCTTAGGTGATTCTCTTGCCTTAGCCTCCCAAGTAGCTGGGACTACAGGCCATCCTCGGTTTATGGGGCCAGTACCTTACCCACTGAGCCACAGGCACCACCCCAGACTCCATCTCTTTAAAAGAAAAAAAAAAAAAATCGAAACTCTTCCAATATTAAACAATGAAATGAATGTGAACTATATGTACATTTAAGAGATTTATAAAAACAAGATAATTATTTACCCAATTATCCCAGTTCAGGATCACAGGGTAGCCACAGCCTGTCCCAACAGCTAAGGGCACAAGACAGGAACACCTGGACAAGACACCATCTCACAGCAGGGTATACTCACATACACACTCACTTAGACAAGGACAATTAAGATGTGCCAATTCACCTAACTTGCACAGCTTTGGGATGTGGGAGGAAACCAGAGTATTCAGCAGAGAAAACACATGCAGACATGGGAAGAATATGCAGACTCCATACAGACAGTGGACAAACCCAGGAATTGATTTTTTTTCCTCTCACGAAGAAACAACATTGAATGAAATGACATTATTCAAAGACCTGCCACATAGTCATATAAACCTAGTCCCAGTAGTCAAGGAAGCATTTCCCTAATTTAAAATATATATACATCTTTTCAGATAAAGCAATAAGCAGCAAAACTGGCATTTTAGAATATGCACGGTGATTACTAGAATTCCATAGGCAAATGCCACATTCAATTTCCAGGAATTAAGACCTAGAGATATTTGGGAGCCATCTATAGCCTACCATACTTTCCAATCAGAATAGCTATGGTCCCCAGAGGATGGAAACCCACCCCCCATTCCTTTTTCCACCTCCCTCCTATGGCCTGACTCTATAACAGCAAGTGTGTGGCACAGTGAGCTAACTAAAGCTCCACTTCTCTGACCAGAGAGAACTAAAAATGGGAGCACCAGGGACATAGAAAATAACATGGATACTGAAGGGAGGAAGGAAGTAAGAAAAGTTGTTTTTTGAACTCCTAGGTTTGCTTCCTACCTGCACATTCATGGAATATGACCCTAAATATCATACCAAAGTCTGACTAAAATTCAGGAGAGGCCACAGCCCAGATCCCAGACTGGCCCCTAGGTGGTGCACATGTGGGACAGATCCAAACAGCACTCAAAAGGCTTTGAAAACATAACTGACACTGGAACTACAACCTACACAAGACCGGGAGAATGTCTGCCCAAGCCCATCAACATCAATGATTTGGTAAAAACAAATACAACAACATCGCCATAGGATTTAAACAGGACTCCAAATCTCATAACATAATATTCCAAATATCTGGAGTATAATCCGAAAACCTCAGCATATAAAGAACCAGGAAATTATCAACTCTGTCAGGAAAAGACACTCAAGAAGTACCAACAAGTAGATGGGACAGATATTGGACTTAAAGATTTTAGAGCACCTATAATAAAAATTCCTGAAGAAATGAGGGTGAATACTCTTGAAATAAATGGAACCATGAAAAGTCTAAGTATAGAAATAGAAGATGTAAAGGACTAAGTGAAAAAAAAAAATTTTTTTTTTAGACAGAGCCTCAAGTTGTTGCCCTGGGTAGAGTGCTGTAGCGTCACAGCTCACAGCAACCTCCAACTCCTGGGCTCAAGCGATTCTCCTGCCTCTGCTTCCCAAGTAGCTGGGACTATAGGTGCCTGCCACAATGCCCGGCTATTTTTTGGTTGCAGCCGTCATTGTTGTTTGGTGGGCCCAGGCTGGATTTATAAAACTACCATACAAAATATAGATTAACTCCAATATATCAATATTAAATTTTTAGACTAATAATCATTACTTTGAATATTTTTTGTTTTTTTACTTTGAATTTTTTAAGTATTTCTTGCTGACATATTAAAAAAACCTCAATTCTTCAATTCCCACATACATGTATACTAGAATAAATAAACCTTTACTATACATTTCATATTCATTAATCCATTTAATCAAGATATCTGAGCAGGTGGAGATCAGGAAAATACAAATCAAAACTACTATGAGATACCACTTCACACCCACTAAGATGGCTATAATAAAAAGCACAGACAGTTAAACTCCAAAGTTTTATAGAAATTGGAACTCCCATCTACTATTGGCAGACTATAGCTAGTTTGGAAAATAGTCTGGCAATTTCTCAAAAGGTTAAATGAAGTGTTAACATATAACCAAGAAACTCCACAAGATGCATATCCCAAGAGTAATGAAAATATGTACCCACCCCAAATGGTCAATGACAACTGAATAAACAAAATATGATATATCCATACAATGGACTATTATTCACCAATAAAAAGGAACAAAGGTCAGATACACAATATGATACAGCATAAATGTTTTCAAGATTCTGCTAAAACAAGTAAAAGAAGCCAGTCCCAGAAAATCATATATTCCTTTTATATGAAATTTCCAGAACAAAGAAATCTATAGACAGAAAGTAGATTAGTATACTAGTTAACCTAAAGCTGAGGTAGAAGAGGATGGAAAAAACTGGGGTGACTATTAAAGGGTAAAAGGTTTCTTATTGGAGTGATGAAAGTGATGTGGTAATAGGTACATAACTCTATGAACATAACGACAGCCATTGAATTTTACACTTTAAATTGAATTATGTGACATGTTAAAATACATCTTAGTAAAAGCCGTTAGGAAAAAGCTTTTAAGAAAAACAAAACACAATTTCTTTAAAAGTAATAGCCTGATACAAATGGCAAAGTTGGTTAAATACACTTTTCTCAAGACTGCTCCTATAAGCCTTTTCATTTCTCATCTAAAATTTTTAAAAGTTGCTTGGCATCCATAGTTCAATGGTTAGGATATCGGCCACATGCACTATGGCTGGCAAGTTCAAACCCAGCCCAGGCCTGCTAAAATTTTTGAAAGTCAAATGTAACAAGTATAAATAACCTGCATATATTTAAAGTGTACAACTGATCAATTTTGTCATATGAATGTTAACAGTGAAACCATTACCACAATCAAAAAAACAAAAAAGAAAAGATGGGAAAAGTAGTTCAGAATGAACCTTAATGTGAAGTATTATATGACAATATTGTCTTCTATAAAATATCTTCTATAAAACATTCCTATAGCTTCTGCCATTTGGAAATAAAAAATTGTTCTTCAGAGCTAAAATACCAGCAAAGTCACCACCCTATATAAAATAACTAAAGCAAACTACTTTACTTAGTGGTTAACAGAAGTGGGGAAGGGAAGGAGAAGAAATAGTCAAAGATGATTTATATATACAAAAGGACAGCTAGGTCAGAAAAGTAAGTTCTAGTTTTCTCCACCACTATGGTGACTATTATTAGCAATAATTTATTGTATGTTTTTTAAATAGCTAGAAGAGCAGACTTTAAATATGCCCAACACAAAGAAATGATAAATGTGTTGAGGTAATAAATATGCTAGTCACTAGAATTTGATCATTATACATTGTACCCTATAAATATGTATATGTTGATAAAAATAATGATAAAAGCAAAAAACAGGGCAGTGCCTGTGGCTCAAAGGAGTAGGGGTGCTGGCCCCATATACCTGAGGTGGCAGGTTCAAACCCAGTCCCAGCCAAAAACTGCAAAAAAACAAAAAACAAAAAACTTTAATTTGAAACAGAAAAGGTTAAATATTTTCAAGACATAAACATGTTAGTTGCTTCATCTTCTTGGTGTGTTTTATTTGTCCTAAAATTCTTATTTATTTCACATAAGAATTATCCCAAGGATTCTCTAGGGCTCTGTCAGGTATATATCCCACAAAGCTATTGACTATTATACATCTAGGCATGAGCCCACAGCATAAAATGTAAGAGTCAGAAAGTAAGTTTTCATTACTTTTCTCCCTTGCCCAAATCCAAAAGCAAAGGAGCTTTGTCTAAACAAAATATCCAGAATATTTCTGAACATTACCTATTTGTACCTGACAAATTATCAGACCAGTAACTAATTCCTGGATTGAGTCCACAAACTAGATTACCACTCCTGTTTGTCTGAGGTAACTTCCTGCTGCCACCACAGAGAATAAGTCCTGAGATTCAGTCTCTACCCTGAAGATACCTTATCTATTTAAACCTATTCAAGTATATAATTATAAAAGAGCATAAAGTACAATATCAGAGGGGCATACCCCCTTAATTAGCTTTACACTGGTTTAAAATAACTCCCCTTTCACTTACTAGCTTCCTTCAAAGCATATGTTTTTCCCTTCTCTCTTATTAAGAGACAGACTTGTTCTGTTACCCAAGCTTTAGTGTAGGAGCACAATCATAGCTCACTGCAACCTCCAACTCAGTGGCTCAAGTGATCTTCTGGCCTACATAGTAGCTGGGACTACAGGCACATTTCACTGTGCTCTTTTTTTGGGGGGGGGGAAGAGATACAGTCTTGCCCTGTTGCCCAAGCTGGTCTCAAGAAATACTCCCACATCGGATTCCCATAGTGCTGGGAATCTGGCTCTTTCTTCCTCCTTAATAGCTAATGTATTCCCATCCCCAGGTAGAAGGTGAATTCTCCTCAGACCACAATAGATCTGAAAAGGCCTATTAAGGCTTCAAGTTCAAACAGTAAGTAAAGTCAAAATTTCTCTCCTTAAAGTTAGTATCCCTGAATTCTGCATATGAAGACTCCTGGGTAGCTCTTTCTTTGCTGTTCTATACCTTAATCCACGATCTTAAAATTGGCCTCCTTGTCCTCACAACTGGCCTCCTCTCGCCTGTCCTTATTCTACTTCCCTATCTATATTTTCTTAGAAGCTAATTATCCTGGATCTGTTATTCTCAGTAATGCCATTGTAGTATCTCCTGGTTTTAACTTCGGTTTTCTAGAAACTTAATTTAACCCATAACTTCAAAGCACAAGGGAGAAGGCAGAGTTCCCAATTTATCATTGGACATTCTTTCTTTTTACTATCCCAACTTTCCCAGCCTAGCCCAGCCCTCCACCCTTCTCTATTCCAAATCAGTAGAATATTTATCTACCTCTTCTAATTTCAGTCAAGCTGGTCATATACCCAAATTCCTACAATTTTGGTCAAAGTTTTAGAGGTTCTTTTGCCTCAGAACTTAACAGATTTGGAAAAGATCATAAAATAAAGTTAGAACCAAAATACAAATATCCTAACAAAGACTGAAAAAGAAACAAATAGTCAATAGTCTATTGAGTCTAATAGTCTAATGAGTCTGAAAATAGTCAGGCTCATTTTCCTCAACAGTGGGAAATATTCTTCCTCAAAAACTCAAAAGGTATATATAATTTAATATTTCAGAAGTTTTTATGGAATAATTGAAGTAAATAACCTGCATATATTTAAAGTGAACAATTGATCAATTTTGTCATATGAATGTTAACATTGAAACCATTACCACAATCAAGAAAACAAACACTTCTGTCACCACAATAGTTTAGTCATGTACCTCTGTAATCTATCCCTTCCCTTTCTTCCCGCACCAACACCAGCACCAGTCTCTAGGCAAGCTTCCTTTCATGATATATTAGTCTGTACTCTCTAGAATTTTGTATGAATAGAATCTTAAGCATTATGCTGTTTATGCTTCTTTCATTTAGCATAATGATTCTGAGATAAATCCATGTTGCAACATTTATCTTCCTTTTTATCACTGAGCCACCTAACATAATTCTACAAAGAATTAAAAAAAAAAATCCTCATTAAGAAAACACATTACTGTATTTATAGTGAAGGGAACATATATTTTTATTTTAAAAGAGAGCATGTCAAGCTGAGCGCAGTGACTCACACCTATAATCTTAGCACTCTGGGAGGCCAAGGCAGGTAGATTGCTTAAACTTGGGAGTTCAAGAGCAGCCTGAGCAAAATGAAGACTCCATCTCTACTAAAATTAGGAAAATCAGCTGGGCATAGTGGCACATGACTGTAGTCCCAGCTATCTGGGAAACTGAGGTATAAGGATCACTTGAGTCCACAAGTTTGAGGTTGCTGTGAACTACAAGGACACCGCAGCGCTCAATCCCAGGGAGGGAGGGAAGGAGAGGCAGAGAGAGAGAGAGAAAGACTGTCTCAAAAAAATAAATAAATAAACAAATAAGTAAATAAATAAATAGGAGCATATCATAGAAAGCCTACCCCAAGAGGTAAAAATTGTTTCATTAGTATCATTTTTAAAGAAAAAGAAGAATAAAGACTTTGAGTACAGATATAATGGGTACTATGTACACTGTGTGGGTGATGGTTACACTAAAAAAGCCTAGACTTTACCACTATGCAATAGGTAGGTAACAAAATTGTACTTGTTCCCCTAAATTTATACAAATAACTTTAAAAATAAAACTAAAAATTTTAAAAATATTTAATTGCCGTTATCCTTGAACAATGCAGGAGCTAGAAGTATGAACCCCCTCTGCAATCAAACATACACATATAACTTTGACTCCCAGAAGACTTAGCCTACTACTGACCAAAAGCCTTACCAATAACATAAACAGTCTATCAATAGATATTTTGTAGGTTATACGTATTATATACTGTATTCTTACAAAGAAGTAATCTACAACAAAGAAACTGTGGTAAAGAAAATCATAAGGAAGAAAAAATACATTTACAGTACTATATTGCATTTAACCAAACTATAGTTTACATCATTTGTTTATAAGATGAATCATTTGTTGGTAGTGGCAGGCAATCACAGCTGCAGACCTCAATCTATGGTAGACATCAAGCAATTCAACTTTTTCTTATAATCTGATGATTTTTCCCTGCTTGTTAGGAGTACTTCCAGAATCACAAGAGACATTTCACATAGGTCCCCCGGCATTATTCAAGGCTTACAGTATTGCATTAAACGCAATACAAATTACTTGAGGATCACAAGAAATCACTTTTTACTGTGATATGCAGTTTACTGGAAAGATGAACCTCATACACAGAAATGACTGGTGTTACATGGCATTTTAAGGCATATTCCCAACACTTGAGCTAGACAAAATAGCCGTAAGTGGCTATAAAATCATTACAGTAATACAGTTAATTGTATGCACTTACAATTTAATATTACATATTTACATTTGTTTATATTTCTTTCGAAATGAAAAATGGTGCCATGTATAGTCAGTAAGTGTGTAAGTTTTGATAAATTTTAACTTTTCGTAATAGATTTGTATATATTTTATGGTGCTAAATGATAGAACAGACTAGTACCTATTTACATTTTATGCATTCATAACATACCTAATTTTTCTTAATTTTTCATAATTTTAGGCTACATGGTTTATCTGCAGTTTTTTTCAAATTGTTGCAAACATTCAAAAAATTTTTCAGTGTATTTATAGAAAAAAATCTGTGTTTAAGTGAACCCTCACAATTCAAACCCATGTTGTTAAAAGGTCAATGGTATCTAGCTTTAGCAGCTAAAAATATAGAGCAAGACTTATTTTAAAAAATATTCATGGATTAATTTTTTTAAGTGCATATTGTTCAGAATTTATATGGGAGAAAATATAGTCATTAGTTTCACTGTATATGTTGGAATTCATTTATTATATGCTATTTTTCTGAGGTCATTTAATTTATTCATTCACCAAAAATCATAGACATTTTACAACAAATATCCAGTTTATATAATAAGAATAAATGAATGACTTTCACTAAAGGAAAGTACTGCAAAAAAGGACAGACTATACTAAAGAATTCCTTTTTAGTTATACAACATAAATATTTTCAACAAATAATTTGCTATCCTATACTAGTTTGCATGAATATAGAAAGGAACATTGCTTTTTCTTAATGTCATTTATTTCCTAAAAAATCTCAAAATTGACTGAAATGTTCCTAAACTGTGATTATGAAATTTGGATTTACTTATATTGTATATATCTGTATTTAAAGCTATAATATAGATACTATGTACTAATAGTCATATAATGAGTGACAATTATTAAAAGACCATTATTTTTCATAATGACATATTTGGGATAATGCTTCAGATCTTCAGAAAGGGGGCTCCAGAATTTTCTTATAATTTAAAAGAGAAATGGTTTGGAAAAGGCTTACCCTAAAGCTGTAAGCATAAATGACTCTGAGTACAAATTCTTTCCTCTTCCTATTTTCAATCAGCTGCTCAGAAACAATAAAGCATCAAGGAATTACATTTAGAAATACAATAAGAAGGATTCTCAGTTTATCACTTAAAGACAAAAATACAGTAATTCAGAAAGTACAACTGTATTTTACAACTCTTCTCTCTATATTTTACTCAAATATTGAATATATAACTCATATACTCAAAGATAATAGTCCTAAAAGATAGTAATTACCATTTAAGGCACAACACAAAAACCGTTCCATTTCTACTATAAATAAAAACTTACTAGATAAGTACTCAATGAAATATAGCTACATTTATACCACTTATAAGCATGTGGTAGGAAAGGAGGAGAGAAGGAAAAGGATAAAAATCCAGAAGTCTCCCTCCAATTTCAGCAAGTATTAGTTACTTTTATATGAAATTCACAACTTCTATAGTCAAACTTACCTAAATTTTATCAGCTAAAATTTTGGTAGAGGTTTTTTTTTTTTTTTGCAGTTTTTGGCCAGGGCTGGGTTTGAACCCACCACCTCTGGCATATGGGGCTCCTTTGAGCCACAGGCACTGCCCTTTGGTAGAGTTTTTAACTGCCAATTATAAATTAAATCAACCTTATTTTACCTTATAATACCAATTAAAGGCAGATGGATGTTATTGAGACTGATCTAAAAAGGATCCCAATTATTTCTGTCATTTACTTACTACATCAGTCATGGCAGCAATTCAGTTAATACACAAGGATTCAAAATAAGTGATTATACATAAGTTATTTTCTATAAGATAAGTGAATAACTTCTTTGGCATTTGGCATACTACTTAGAATATTCATAATTTACATAATGCTCTTGATGTAATGTTTTATACAAGGAGTTCAATAGTTTCATTATGTTTAATGATATGTCAGCTCTTATACTATAAACTCTGTCTTTCAATAGCTTATGAAGCTGTTTAAAAATCACTCCAGGCCAAAACCTGGCAGTTAAGGACCATCAAGACATTTTTTTAAAAGCTAATACATGTTTACAACAAGAATGATATACTCTGTTGCATTACTTTAATCTCACAGAACCCTTGGTATTTTTGTCCTCCCTCACAAAAAGAAATACCAAAAACAATGAAATTTAAGAACTAGCATGAGTACTGTGAACAAAAAGGGATGCAGTCAATGTAAAGACTAATTAATATTTTATAAATTAGTTACAGAGAAACATTTCAAACTGCTATCCTCCTGGACATTTTCCTGTCAGCTTTAATGTCAAAATCATGATTAAAATGTTAGCTGCTTTTCTCTACATGTTAGTTATTTTATATTACATCAGTGTTCAATAGCATCAAGAGCTAACAATGAATGACTAATGTTATCAAGAAAGGTATTAGTGTATAAAGCTAGTAAGTCTGACATGAAGAGTTAGTACATAAAGCTAGTAAGTCCAACATAAAAAAACTGCATCAATAATATAGATTGGGCAGTACCTGTGGCTCAGTGAGTAGGGCGCTGGCCTCATATACTGAGAGTGGTGGGTTTGAACCTGGCCCTGGCCAAACTGTGACAACAAAAAAATAACTGGGAGTTGTGACAGGCGCCTATAGTCCCACCTACTCGGGAGGCTGAGGCAAGAGAATCACCTAAGCCCAAGAGCTGGAGGTTGTTGTGAGCTGTGACACCACAGCACTCTACCAAGGGTGACAAATTGAGACTCTGTCTCTAAAAAAAAATAATAAAATAATAATAATAATAATGCAGATCAACTAACATCAAAAAAAGAAAACTATCACTTTTCTGTGATAGTCTCTTTAAACCTAAACCACCTAATTAATGCAGCCCCCCTGAAGCACCTAATGTAATACAACATCACTTCAGCATAAATTGACTACATCAATTGACTACTGACCAGCTATTCACTTTCACATGTTGATCACTATGTCTATAAACACTATAGGCTACTCAAGATGGTGTTTGCTTAAAAATGTGCCGATTTTAATTTAGAAGAAGGTTAAGAGTTCAAAGATTGCAAAGTTAACTTCAGGAGTATGGTCTCCATAAAGTCTGTCCATCAAGAATGATAATTTAAGTAAGATTTATATGAATAATAGCGAATGGGCCATTATTTCATAACATGTACACACATAACTATAGTTACAGGCTTCAATGCCTTGTTAGAGTTTAAGATAGGAGAAAAACAATGTTGGTTAAAATTGTCAGAGGCAGCTTTATAGAGGAAGGTAGAATTATGATTATACTTCCCAGCCATCCATAATTGAAATCACTCCCGGGATAGGGATTTAAGACTTTCCAGTTAAAAGAGATAGCTATTAGGTAGTTACTATAAATTTACTTGTCAAACCGATTTTTTTACATGGCAAAAAGCACTTTTATTTTTATTTATTTATTTATTTATTTGAGATAGAGTCTCACTCACTTTGTCACCACTGATAGAGTGTTGAGGTGTCATAGCTCACAGCAACCTCAAACTCTTGGGCTCCAGCAATCCTCTTAACCTCAGCCCCCCAAGTAGTTGGGATTACAGGTGCCTGCCACAATGCCCTGCTATTCCTAGAGAGTCCTCACTTTTGCTCAGGCTGGTCTCGAACTCATGAACCAGTGAGCTCAAGTGATCTGCCTGCCTAAGCCTCCCAGGGTGCCAGGATTACAGGAGTGACCCACCACCTGGCCTTGAAAAGCACTTTTAAATGAATGTGAGAACAATAGAAATTACAAATTAATTTGTAATTAATTTGTAATTTGTAACAAAAACAATTACAAATTAAAACCACATGGAAATATTTTGTCACAAAATTTATTTGGGGGATGTTGAGAAGAAAACAAACACTGGATTAAGACTTAATGGCCTTGGTTCAGCAAAAGCTTACTTTTACATTTTTCATTTATTTTCTATTTGCCTTGTTTATTCAATCTCCTCAAATTCTGTCCATTTAATACTTTATACATAGGTACTATTATAAGATCAGAAGTGCATCAAAATATTAATTACAATAATAATCCTCAAAACTGTGTACTGCCATGAGTTCTTACATGTATTCCTCATCCAATATAGTCCCTGGAAAATAGAGAAATAGTCTTAGAATTTATGATGCAAATCTTCAGATAAAGTAAAAAATAGGAGTTCAGTTCAATCCTAGGTAAATTTCTCTTGCTTGAAAAATATAAAACTATCACCTTCTAGAAAATGATGTAGAAACTGACATTGCTTAATATATTCTAAAGTTATTGCCTATATAAGTTCCTCATCCTTTTGAGCTAGTCTCCAAAATAGCTTTCCTTGATCTTGAAAAATACGTTATTTTACTATAAAGAAAAACACTTATTAGCTAGAGGATAATAAAGTTCTTTCCATGTACAGTTGGAAGTTTGCATAGTCCTACAGCTTTCTTTACACAGATCCTGATACTAAAATAATGCTATTGTGCCTCAAAACATTAATTTTAGAATCTCTCCTCTTTACCCAAACTTAAGACCCAAGTTCTCTGTATGATTTTAAG
Organism: Loris lydekkerianus; assembly: GCA_963574355.1. NCBI lineage: Eukaryota > Metazoa > Chordata > Mammalia > Primates > Lorisidae > Loris > Loris lydekkerianus. The sequence goes on from CAUYPK010014251.1 coordinate 16,136, forward strand.
AACTCAGAAGTGTTCTATAGTGACCCTTCTTTAGTTTCACAATTAATTGCCTTGTTTATAAATTTCATCATTTAACTTGGATCTCTTTGCAGCTGTGGATACAGATAGATCTTCCATTCTATAAGTCTATCTACTCACTAAAACTCAATTCAGGCTTCAAAACTACCTGCCCAGACCTATAGTTCCATTGTATTTAATCTGTACCATTTCCCCTTTAGCAAAAAACTCAGTACTCTTAAAGTATAGATGATACCCATAAATCCTCTCCCTTTCACAAATATACACAAAAGCTGATAAAAGTATTTCTACTGACATGCTTATCTTGAATAAATGCTCTAAATCCAAAATGTTCTAAATCCACCATAAACTCATTTTGTATGAATGCTGAAACTGTTCCAGAACTTAGTTTAATGGGATTCACTGATCCTTTGTAATTAGTGTATTAGAAAACCATAAAGATACCCTTTCCTGAAAAAATACCTGATATTAATTAAAGATAAATATCTTTAATTAATTAGTATCTTTGATACTTTACAACTCACATGATAGACTGAATGTTCTAGTCAATATCCACATGCTATCAGTATCCTTCCTCATGTAAAATAAGACTATATGAATAATAGGGCAAAAGTTCATCATTATCATTAAACGCACTTATAAAAAATTTATATTTGTATTTAATACTATACTAGAGTTTATGCAAAAAAGTGTTAACTGGGCCAGGCACAGTGGCTCACGCCTATAATCCTAGCACTCTGGGAGGTCAAGATAGGAGGACTGCTTGAGCTCAGGATTTCAGAGACCAGCCTGCACAAGAGCAGGACCCTACTTCTACTAAAAATACAAAAACTAGCCAGGCGTGGTGACACAGGTCTGTAGTCCCAGCTACTTGGGAGGCTGAGACAAGAAGATCACTTGAGCCTAGAATTTGGGGCTGCTGTGAGCTATGATACCTTGGTACTCTACCCTGGGTGACAGAGTGAAACTATGTCTCAAAAAAAAAAAAAAAAAAGAAAAGAAAAGAAAAAGGAAAAAAAAAGTGCAGTGTGTACTTAATAATCATTATTATGTTATCAGACATTATATAAATTGATTCATGTGTCCATTTTATTTTAAACAAACAGTAAGCTTTTTTGAAGCTCAGAATCAAAGATCAAAATAGAAGTAGGGGAAGGAAATAAAGAATAAGCAACCACACATGAGGAGACATCAACAAAAAAAATCTACATGAAACCTACATGAAAAATCAGAACAGATCAATTTTCCTAAGGGATCAAAATGTAGCTACCATAGAATAAGATCCCAATGATAAAGAAATTGTAGAAATGACAAAACTGAATTTTAGAGGATGGATGGAAAAAACAATGAAGAGAAATAAAGAATAAGTGGAAAACCAATAAGAAGAAATCCAAAAATTGACCCAAGAATTTCTTGAAAGACAAGACAAAGTTTCCAAGAATATGGACAAAATTAGAAAGATGTAACAGAGTTTAAAAAAATGAAGGAGTAATTCAGGGAGTTTCAAAATGTAGTAGAAAGTTTCAGCAACAGATTAAATCAGAACTTGAAGACAAGACTCTCAAACTTACCCAGTCACTTAAAGAGGCATAAAAGATCAGAGCAATAGCAGAATAATCTCTTAAATAGGCAGTCTTCCTTCCTTTCTTTGGGATGCCACGCCATTCACTTACTCCTTTTCTCTCCCCTCATCTTCCCTTCTCTTACTCCCTGTTCTCTGTTCTCTTCTCTCTCTTTCTCATCTGTTCCCCCTACTCTCTTCCCTCTCTCTAATATAAAATAAACTTAAATTTTTATATTCTAAAAAAAAAAAAAAAAAAAAAGAAGACTCTCTTAGAATTATGAGACTACATAAAATAGAAATTATAGGTATCCCTGAAGGAGAAGAAGAAAATCCTAATGGCATGGAAGCTCTAGTTGATGATATCATAACTGAAAACCTTCCAAGCATTACTAAGGATTCAGACATTCACCTACTAGATGGATAGCAAACCTGACATTGGCTCAATTCAAAGCATCTCCTAGACACATAGTAAGTAACCTGGCCAAAGTCAAAATGAAAGAGAAAATTCTGCACCAGCCAGGCATAAACACCATCTTACCTACAAGGACAAACTCATCAAGGTGACATCTGACTTAGCTGAAACTTTACAACCTAAAAAGGAGTGGGCTCCCACCTTCAATCGTCTCAAACAAAAGTTGTTAGCCTAGGATTCTGTATCTTGCAAGACTAAGTTTCATGTTTGAAAGATTTGAGAAATCAAATATTTTACTGACAAGCAAACATTGTAGAAATTGGCCACTATAAGACCAGCTCTGCAGGACCACCAGCAAAGTAAAGACAACCAGAAACTAAAGGACAAAACCCAGCTTCCACAAGGACCCAAATGATAAAACAAGGCAACAGACCTCCACCCAAGTCAAATACAAATCCACCCTGCATATCAATTCTCTCAATAAACATGAATGGCTTGAATTCCCCCCTAAAGAGGCACAGGGTACCTGAATGGATATTAAAGTACAAGCCAAGTACCTGTTGTCTTCAGAAAACACATCCAACCTATAAGGACAAAACAAGCCTTGGGGTGAAGGGTTGTAATATTTCAGGCAAATCAGAAAAAAGCAGAAGTCACAATCCTATTTGCAAATGCAACTGGCTTTAAAACAACAAAAGAAAGACAAAGGTGGACACTATTGATAAAGGGACCAATACAACAAGAATACATTTCAATCCTAAATATTTATGTACCCAACTTAAATGCTCCCAGATATGTAAAAATGAACTCCACTTGGTCTGAACAATATGATAACCTACAATATACGGTAATATCTAGGGACTTCAACACCCTACTGACAGAACAGGACAGATCCTCCAAGCAGATGCTAAAGAAATGATGGACTTAAACACGATTCTAGAACAAATGGGCTTAACAGATATACAGAACATTTCTTCTCATTGGCTCATGGATCATTCTCCAAAACTGAATACATCCTAGGACACAAATCACATCTCAACAAATTTTTTCTTCTCTCATATCAAAGAAAACAAATTTAAAAGAATAGAAATTATACCTTATATCTTTATGGACCACAATGGAATAAAAGTAAAACTCAATTCCAACAGAAACCTTCACCCCCACACAAAATCATGGAAACTAAACAATCTTTTGCTGAATAACAGTTGGGTCAAGGAGGAGATAAAGAAAGAAATCATTATATTCCCTGCATTAAATGACAATAAAATCGCAAGCTATCAACACCTATGAATACTGCAAAAGCAGTCCTAAGAAGGAAATTTATCAAATTAAATGCCCACATCCAGAAAACAGAAAGCACAAATCAACAATCTAATGAATCATATCAAGGAACTAGAAAAGAAAGAACAATCCAATCCCAAACCTCGCTGAGAAGTTCCAGACCCAAAGATAAAAGATTATTCTGAGGTGCAAGATAAAAGGAAAATGGAGTCCCAGTTCTGTGCAATCAATATGGCTTTTATTCCACCTGAGTGCAGGTGGGGTGAAATTCCTGATTGGGATATGCCGGGTGGGAATTTTCAAGGGTCAGAGAGGCAAGGATTGGTTCATTCACTATTTCCTGGGAGGGACATATACTCAGTCCTTTCTGGGCAGGTCAGTTGTACTGGGCAGGTGGGTGGAAAAGGGTAAGACAGACAGGGATTGGTCTATTCACTATTTCCTGGGAGGGACATATACTTGGTCCTTCCTGGGTGGGCTAGTTTTACCTGGGTGGGTTAGTAATCTGATTCTATCACTAGCAAAGGAAAAGAAATAACCAAAATTAGATCAGAACTAAATGAAATCAAGAACAAAAGAACTATTTAGAAGATTAATAAAACAAGAATTTTGTTCTTTGAAAAGGTAAATAAATTGATAAACTCTTGGCCAGATTAGCTAGAAATAGAAAAGCAAGATCTCTAAAAAGCTCAATTAGCAATGAAAAAGGGAATGTAACAACAGACACCACAGAGATATAAAAGTACCAAATACTACAAAAATCTCTATGCCCAGAAATTTAAAAACAAGGAGGAAAACGGACCAATTTCTGGAATCACAGTACTTCCCTAGACTCTTCCAGGAAGAAACAGAACTCTTGAACAGACCAATATCAAGCACTGAAATTGTAACAACTATAAAAAAAGCTTCCAATTAAAAAAGTCCTGGACCAGATGATTTCACACCAGAATTCTACCAGACTTTCAAAGAGCTCTTACCTAGAATGCAAAACCTCTTCCAAAACATCGAAAAGGATGGAATTCTCCCCAACTCTTCCTACGAAGCAAGTTAACACCCTGATACCAAAACCAGGAAAGAACACACCAATAAAAAAAGAAAACTACAGACCAATTTCATTCATGAATATTGATGCAAAAATACTCAACAAAATCTTACCAAACAGAATTTAGCTACACATCAAAAAAATAATTCCTCATGACCAAGTGGTCTTAATCCCTGGGATGCAATTTGCACAAATCTATTAATATAATATACCACATAAACAAAAGTAAAATCAAGAAACATATGATCCTCTCAATAGAGGCAGGAAAAGCATTTGACAAAATTCACCATCCTTTTTTTGATAAGAACATTAAGAAAATTGGCATAGATGGATCATTTCTTAAATTGATAGAAGCCATCTAAGACAAATCCACAGTAAATGTCATATTAAATGGAAAAAAACTGAAAGCATTTCTGCTTAGAATTAGAACCAAACAAGGAGGGCCTCTGCTATTCAACATAGTGCTGGAAGTTCTAGCCAACGCATTCGGGTAATACAAGGAAATCAAGTGTATCCAAATGAGGATAGAGGAGATCAAATTATCATTCTTTGCTAATAATATGATCTTATACTTAGAAAATGCCAAAGACTCAACCATGAGACTCTCCTAGAAGTCAAGATATATAGCAATATCTCAGTATATAAAATTAATGTTCACAAATTAGTAGCCTTTATATATGCTGACAGCAAACAAGCTGAAAATCAAATCCAAGATACAATACCCTTCAAAGTAGCAAAGAAAATGGAAAACTTTGGGCTATACTTAATGAAGGAGGTAAAGGATCTCTACAGAGAGAACTATGAACACTGAAAAAAAGAAATAACAGAGGATATTAACAGATGGAAGAACATACCATGCTCATGACTGGGAAGAATAAATGTTGTTAAAATGTCTATACTACCCAAAGTAATCTATAGATTTAATGCAATCCCCAATAAAATTCCAATATCATGCACTGAAAATCTTGATTGAAAATCTTAAAAAATACATTTTACTTTAGAAAATTAATTAGGTTTTACTATATAGAAAGTTTTTCTTTAACACAAAATTTATAAAACATAATTGCAAGATAAAAATTTTATGTCAGAGAGATGAAGTTTGTAAGAAAAAAATCAATCATACAAATGGCCCCATGATTATAATCAGTAACAATTAAAGCTCAAAAGTACCAAAGAACAGTTACAGCGCTGTGGTACTCCCATTTGGCCTCTAAGAATACAGCCATGTTAACATCTAATACAAGACCTGTTTACCTACTCAGCAAGAAAAGTAACTGCCAGGAAAATTAAACCTGTTAATTTTAGGAGACCTCTCAAGAATTTAGGCTGGTAGATAACTACCTCAAAGGAAAATCAAGGAATAAAGATTACCTCAGCAACTTTTGGAGGCACTCCATCCCCAAGCACTTCTCTGATAAAACAGTGCTGGCCCATGTAATATGAGAGTCCACATGTCCTCTTGAAGGCATCCTTTAGTCGTTTCAGCTCTACATCTGTAACTGCAATTCAGAAATAAAATATAAGTATGAAATCAGGAGAAAAGAAATTTTTCCTAAGAAAAATTGGCAAATATTACTTCTCTTTCAGATAAGTAAAACAAATTTAATGAAATGTGGTAATAATTCTAATAATTTCATATCTAATTTAGAAAGCATGAAAATTCTTGACCTATTTTTAAAAGACAAAACATTAAAATATGCATGCAAATTTTAGACAGGAGCAAGGAGCAATAAATGTTTCAAATCAGCAGGTAAGCAAAATATCACTGGATTCTGGCATTAATGTTTTCAGCAACAATACTTTTTTTCCTTTTTTTAAACTTTTCTTTTTTGGGGGGTATCCACTGAGAATAGCAATACATTTTCTTTGTAACAAAAATTATATTATTTGTGGCTAGGCACCTAAGCTCAGTGGTTAGAGCGCCAGCCTGCTATACGGGGCGGGCAGGTTCGAATCCGGTCTGGACCTGTGAAGCAACAATAACAACAACAAAAAGATAGCCGGGCGTTGTGCCAGGGGCCTATAGTCCCAGCTACTTGGGAAGCTAAAGCAACAGAATCGCTTCAGTCCTAGAGTTTGAGGTTGCTATGAGCTGCAACACCACAGTACCCTACTGAGGACAACATAGTGAAGCTCTACCTCCCTTGCCCCCCCCCCCAAAATGATATTATTTGTATTTCTTAAAAATGTATCTGTCCTGGCTCGGCGCCTGTAGCTCAAGTGACTAGAGCACCAGCCACATACACTGGAGATGGCGGGTTCAAACCCAGCCTGAGCCTGCCAAACAACAATGACAACTATAACCAAAAAAATGGCTGGGCGTTGTGGCGGGCACCTGTAATCCCAGCTACTTGGGAGACTGAGGTAAGAGAATCGCTTAAGCCCAAGAATTTGAGGTTGCTGTGAGCTGTGACACCACAACACTCTACCCAGGGCGACACAGTGAGTGAGTGTCTCTGTCTGTCTCTCTCTCTCTCTCTCTCTGTCTCTGTGGAAAAGATAAAATCTTCCATATGGAAGATAGTCCCCAAGTTTAGCTTATATTTTGTCATCATTTACAAAGAAAATAGTTAATAAACAGATGATACTAAAACCTAAAATTTTAGATACCCATTATCAAAAACAAAAACATTACTGAGCCATTACTTTATTTTAGGCATTGAAGACTTTTCTTTTTTTTACTATATAGAACAATTGCTATCTACAAGGACAGAGAAATAAATACCCTTTAATGTGGTCAATACAATCACAAAGGAAGCACATAACTGTTGATATATGCTGGAACAAACAGGGAAGGCTTCTGGACGGAGGGAAGTTTTAAGTTAAATTTTAAAGGCCAAACCAAGTAAAATCAACAATGGTATGCCTGGCAGAGGTTATACTTTGTTTCAAAGTACAATGATGGAAAGAGATGTATGGTATGTTACTAGAGCAAAATAAGCAATGCAGGAAGTAGTACAGGATAAACTCAGAAGCAGTGAGACCAAGTTACAGTTACTATTCTGTTCTAGAGGGAGAGGTGGGAAAGGTTGTATTGCAGAAATGAAAAGTTAAAACGCAAAAGAAAAGACAATTCTTTTTGGGGTGAGATAGAGTCAAGTCTCTTGTCATCCTGGGTAAGTACTGTGATGTCATAGCTCACAGCAACCTCAAACTCTTGGGCTTACGCAATTCTCTTGCCTTAGCCTCCCAAGTAGCTGGGACTACAGGCAGCCTCCACAACGCCCAGCTATTTTTTGTTGCAGTTGTCATTGTTGTTTAGCTAGCCCAGGCCAGGTTTGAACCCGCCACTCTCGGTGTATGTGGCTGGCACCATAACCACTGTGCTATAGGCACCGAGCTAACCCTGTTAGTTTTTCTATTTTTGAGTAGTGACAGTGTCTCGCTCTTGCTCAGGTTGGTCTCAAAAACCTGAGCTCAAGCAATCCTCCAGCCTCAGACTCCCAAAGTGCTAGGTTTACAGGTGTGAGCCACTGCACCCAGCCAAGACAGTTGTTTCAAACTGCAATAAGATCTGGAAATAATGCTACCGAAGCAATTATAAATTAGTAGCTTATATACTCAAGAAAAAAGGGGAGCCATTCAGTGATGTAGAAATTGTGAAAGAACACATGGTCAAAGTTGTAGGATGCTTAGTCCCCACCCCACCTTACTCTGTTAATATTTCAAAGTATAATAAAAACAAATGCTTCTTTCAAGGAGAACCAAAACTGATAAGCAGTATGAATTAGCCTTTGACATAACAGAACAATTCCATGTACTTCCTTCATTTCAAAAGGAAAATACACATTATTCAATCACTTTGGATGAATCAACATATACCACTGACTTGGTGCAGGTTTTATATTTCATTCAGGTCATAAGAGAAGATTTTCTTTGCTATGAGGAGTTTCTCACTTTGGTCCTTCTCAGAACAGAACACAGGGAATAGCCGTCTTCAACAACTCTGAAGATAAATGTTGTGAAGTTGGACTGAATTTGGTAAATTTAGTGGAGTATAAGTACAGACAGTGCACCTTCCATGACAGGAAAATACGAAGGGCTTATTGCACTGGTAAAAAATATATTAACAGATCCAGATGCTCTCATTTCTTCTCATTGCATTTTGTATCAGCACAATCTCTGTGCTAAAGCTACTATTTTAAATGACACTTTGCAACAAACTGTAAGTATTGGTAACTATGATACATTCCTGCAAATGCAACATAGCACTGTCATTTGTAACATGCTAAGGCTGAAAATGGAGGCATCCCTTGTAGATTTCCTGTATCATTCTAATGTACACTGGCTATTGCAGGGATAGGTGTTAGCCAAAATTTCATCTATATTGAAAAAAAAAAAAAAAAAAAAAAAAAAAAAGCTAACTATATACTCGAGTATAAGCCGAGTTTTTCCGGCACAAAATTTGTGTTAAGTTCGGGTTTCTCAGCTTATACTCGAGTATATACGGTATCTTTTTTCAAAAGGAAATTTCAGATGAACATTTTCCCCACTTAGCAAAGGTCATTGATGAGCCAAATGGTATGTATGAATCATCTGAAGAATAAGCAGCCATTAGAGATCTGTATTAACTGCAGAATACAATGAAAGGTTCACTGACTTTGAGAATCATGACATAACACTCAAATTAGCATTTCAGCCTTGCCTAGATGTTATCACCAAGGCACCTAAAGAGCTACAGATGGAATCAACTGAGCTCTCAGTAGATGACATTTTAAAGTCATTGCTTGAAGCTAAGATCCCATTGGAATATGGAAAATGCAACAGAATAACCAGGCCTTCAGCAACATGTCCAAAAAATGCTTTCCTGCTTTTCAACTATTTATTGCTGCTAATACACATTCTCCTACCTAACCCAAATCAAAATACCCTTCAGGTCAAAAATGACTGATACTCACATAGAGGATCAACTGAAACTGCAGACCAAATATTCAAATGCTTTCCATCAAAAAGTAGGCACAACAAAGTCATTGAAAGGTTAACTTTAAAATTAACAAATAGTTTTCATTTTTTGAAACTGTTAAGTATATAGTAGTTAGATTTTTACAAAATAATGTATATTTTTAAATATATCTAATTGAAGTTTCTTGAATATGGCTTTATTTGATTACATCTAAATTAATCAGGCTTTCTAACATGAAAAAGTTCCCACCCTTGCTCTGATCCCTTGCAGGAAAAGGCACAGCCAGGCACCAATTTATCATCTATCTATCCACACCCTCATCACTTTCACACCAACCTTTTAGATGTAGATTTTACAGAGACCAGAGATAAATTCTCTGTATTCTCTGCATTCCATCAGCCATGGAAAAGGCTTCATACATGGAATTATTGGGAACTGTATGTAAAAGGTAAAGATTAAGTAAAAATTTACATCGGCCTCCCTTACCTTGCCCTATGCTGACATACACAATAGCACCACTGTAAGGTGACTGACCACTCAAGGGACTATAATAAACTAGCTAACATACACAGGTTTTCAACATAAGAAATGAGGCTTACTGTACTGATACATACATGTAGTGCATGTCTAGTCTATGAACATACGGTCACCTTAAGGAGGTGGTCACTATAGGAAAGTAGTAGAACTATGGAGTTCTACTGTATATCATTTCTGCAGAATAAATAAGGGTTCTTCTCCCATAGCAATGGCTATGTTCCCAACTAATTATTCAACAGGAAAATCCACAAGTCAACAAGTGATACAGTCATGATACATTCACATACAAAAGCCTTCCAATTAACCTTTTACTCCATCACTCTTAAAAATAAATGGGCAGTTTGACAATTCTTATAAAGTTAAACATACTCACTATATGGCATAGCAATTCCATTTGTCTTTATTGAAACTGACATGCTGTACAGGAATGTACATACCAGCTTTTTAAATAAGAGCTAAAAAAATGAACACCAAAAAACAGGTAACAACAACCCTTTTATCTGTGAACATGTGAAAAAATTGTTGTATTATCTATAAAACAGAATAATACTCAGCAATAAAAATGAAGAAGCTATGATTCATGTAACAAATAAATCTCTAAAACTACGCCATCCAAAAGAAGTCAGACACAAAAACTGACTGCATTATATGAAAGTCTTAAAAATAGACAAGCTACCTGTGGTGGGAGAGATCAGGGGTTGACAAGTAGTAGTACAGTGAGGGATAGCTAGGTGGAACCAGAGAACCAAGCATAAAGAAACAGAAAGGAATTCTGAGGTGATGAAAATCTCTTATGTGTTTGATTGGGGTAGTGGTTACACAAAGAGTACATTAGCCAAAACTCATTAAATACTGAACATCTGTTCATTTTGTATATAAATTACATCTCAATAGAGTAGACTTTTTTAAAATTTATTTACTGTTGGGGATTCATTGAGGGTACGAGAAACTAGGTTACAGTGATTGCGTTTATTAGGTAAAGTCCCTCTTAGAGTAGACTTTTTTAAACAGTAAAAAAATACCAAATATTGAGGAAAGATTCCAAAAAGAAAGGCATTGAAACAAATGGTGGAACAAGAAAGGTGAACAGAAATACTGAAGAATGTGGAAAAAAATATTAAAACCCACTAAAATTCTTTTAAAAGGAGAAAAAGAAAATTCATTCAAATAGTAAGAAGGGAACACCATAAAAACACAACAATGAGAAAGAACAATTTCTTGCACCCCTTCCCAGCAAGCTATAGATAAAATGCTACAACAAAATGAAGAGGTATTCTAAAGAAAGAAAAAAGGATCCAAGAACCACTGTCATGAGAGAGGTGAAAGGAATTACAAGGATGATTATGATGTGACATTCTAGGATGACAGGTGTATATATAGGTCTAGAGAAGATCAGATTAGAAGGACTTCAAAAAATAAAAATAAAAAGAAGTATAACAGCAAAGCAACTGATGTAGCTGACCACACAGAGCACAGCTTTAAGGGGTATTTTTCACCTTCAAAAAATAAATCCCAAAGCCAGAAATAGTGGCTCAAGCCTATAAGCCCAGCAGTTTGAAAGGCCAAGGTGAGAGGATTACCTGAGGCCGGGAGTTAAGAAATCATCCTGAGCAACATACCAAGACATCTGGGCAATAAATAATTTATTTTAAAAAAAAAAACAAAAAACTAACCAGATGTGATATACACAGGTAGCTTCCAAGCCTAAAACAGGAGAATCTCTTGAGCCCAGGAATTTGAGGTTGCAGTGAGGTATAATGATGCCAGGGTACTCTAACCCGGGCAACAGAGCAAGCCCCTGTCAATCAATTAATCAATAAAATCTAAGGATGGTTACACAGTGGTTCATACCTGTAACCCCAGCATTTTGGGAGGGCAAAGCTAGAGAATCACTTGAGCCAGGAGTTCAAGACCACCTTGGGCAACAAAGCAAGACCTCAACTCAAGAAAAAAAAGCTATAAGACTGCTAGAAAACACAATGCAGAAAATCTTTCTGACTTTGACCTTGGAGCAGGCAACAATTTCTTAGGTCACAAAAAGTAGGTGGCAGGTTCAAACCTGGCTAAACAATGACAACTGCAACAAAAAAAATAGCTGGGTGTTGTGGTGGGCACCTGTAGTTGTAATAATAACTGGCACACAAAGCAGAACCTGGAATTTATTCAAGGTGATAATTTTCCCAGAAAGTATAAGTATATACTTTTTGTTTCCCTTCCGATCAGAAATAGCCAATGAAATGTAAAACGTAGACTTAGAGGAAAAAAAAAGGCGAGAAGGGATTGTGACCTACTTCTTCACAAAGAACGTCAGTTATCTGAGATTTATCCAAAAAAAATTAAAAAAGAAGGAAGGATAAGAGGAAGAGAAGGCGAAAGGAAGAAAAAGACTAGAGGGAGGGAAGAAGGAATGGGAAAGGTACTCCAAGGCAAAATAAAAATTAAGGCAGCATTGAGTGACTCCCTGATCTGAAATTATCTAGACTAGGCTATTCTTCCTGAGAGTTAAATGAAAAATTTCTCCTTTCCCATAGACAACTTGACTTCCATAACAAAGAATGACTTAACAAGGGAATGAACATGCTGTCCCTGGGAAAGAAAATCAAAGATAAAACAGACCTAATGTTATTGTTTTATCATTGTTTTGTTTTGTTTTTGTTTTTCAATATGTCATTGTAGTTCACAGCAACCTCAAACTCCTAAGCTAAAGCAATCAAATGTAGCTGAGACTACAGGCATGTGCCACTAAACCTGGCTAGTTTTTCTATTTTTAGTAGAGACTAGGTCTCACTCTTGCTCAGGCTAGTCTCCAATTCCTGAGCTCAAACAATCCACATACCTTGTCCTCAAAAATCCATTTTCAAGGAAGACCTATCAAGACTAATTTCGGTTCAAACTATATAAAATATATTTGATATAGTTTAAATTCAAAGCATTACATTTTGGAGTATAGAACTTTCTCTAATTTCATCATTTCAATGTTTTAGTCTATATATTATACATATTCATTATCCATAGTTCTAAGAGGCAGTTCCTAATATCATGTGGCCTATAAAGCATAACATTCCTCCTAGCTATTTTTAAATTGTACTTTCAGCTTATTTTTTTCAACAAGAATTTATTAAATTTCTACTATGTGTCAAACATAGTCAAGATGAGCGAGACAGTTCTTGCATTCTAATGCTTCAAAATATGGTAGGAAAGATAGACAACAAAAATAACTGTAATACCAGGTAGGAAATACTAAACAAAGGTATTACAATGAAGGTATTACAATGGTGATCAAGAATAGCTTCCAAGAGATGATGTTCTTGAAGTGTGATAAAAGGGGCAAAAAGGTATTCAATGCCAGGAAAACACAAGTAAAAACATGAAGTAGCATGGATCAACAAAGAATTGCAAGTAGTACGATACATGGAATAAAGAGTGTAAGTAATGATAACCGGCACACAAAGCAGAACCTGGAATTTATTCAAGGTGATAATTTTCCCAGAAAGTCTAACTATATACTTTCTGTTTCCCTTGCGATCAGAAATAGCCAATGAAATGTAAAAGAAATTGCTGGGGGGGGACCCCTAGAATGCTCCTTGAAAGGTGACAGTTGGCAAATGTCCTTTTGCCCTTGTCTGTTCTTCCCACATGGGACTCAGAAGCAATGACTACCTCTCCAGCAGCCATTTTAACACTACAAGTGAACGTCAGTTATAAGCCATGTTGCAAAGATGTTAAGGTTGAAAAGATTTGTTTTGGGCAGCACCTGTGGCTCAAAGGAGTAGGGCACTGGCCCATATACCAGAGGTGGCAGGTTCAAACCTAGTCCCGGCCAAAAAAATAAAAAAAGATTTGTTTTTAAAAAGCCTAGATGATCATGAAAGTGCCATGCAAACCCTGTACATCCTATCTCCAGATTTATGTGTGAGAAAAATAAACCCTTATACCTTAAATTCTTATTTTGACTTTTTGGTGTTTGTTTTTAGAGAGACAGAGTTTTGCTCTGTTACAGTGGCATAATCATAGCTCACTGCAGTTTAAAACTCCTGGGCTCAAAGGATCCTGTTGTCATAGCCTCCCAAGTAGCTAGGTCTATGGGCGTATTCCACCACACCCCACTAATTTTTTTCTATTTTCTGTCAAGACAAGGTCTCACTGTTTTGCTCTGACTAGTCTTGAACTCCTGAGCTCAAGTGATCCTCCCACCTTGGCCTCCCAATGTGCTAGGATGACAGGCATGGGCCACCAAGCCTGGCCAATTATTGTGTTTAATATACATCCAAAAGAAACTGATAGAACTTATCAGGTGTATGTTTATGGAAGGACACTCCATGCTAGAAATCCTTTCCTAGCTGTTTTTTGGCTTTTTTACGCAGTCTCACTTTGTCGCCCCCAGTAAGAGTGCCACGGCGTCATAGCTTACAACAACCTCAGACTCCTGGGCTCAAGCAATTCTCTTGCCTCAGCCACCAGAGTAGCTAGGATTATAGGGGCCCGCCAAAACGCCTGTCTATTTTTAAGAGTCAGGGTCTCACTCTAGCTCAAACTGGTCTCGAACTCGTGAGCTCAGGCGATCCACCCACCCTGGCCTCCCAGAGTGCAGGGATTACAGGCGTGAGCCACCATGCCTGGCCTCCTTTCCTACTTTTAAACAAAGAAGTAATAAGCAGATTTATATTCACATCAGTGTCAATATATTAAACAGAGCGGAAAGGGACCAAACTAAAGGTATAAACTAAAAAGGGAGCAAGGTGTGACAGATACAAGAGATAATAAAGTTAACTAAATAGGGTTTGTTGAATAATTAGCTGTCAAAAGACAAGAAAAAAAATAATCTTTGATGATTTCTAGGTGTCTGCTTGGTTCTAAGGCACTGGCTGGAGGAGCTAGGAACTCTAGCCTGGGACAACAAAGTGAGACTCTTAAAAAAAAATTATGACACATTCTTAGCTGGGCATTGTGGCAGGTCCCTGTAGTCCCAGCTACTTGGGAGGCTGAGTCAAGAGAATTGCTTAAGCCCAAGAGTTGGAGGTTGCTGTGAGCTGTGAAGCCACGGCATTCTACTGAGGGCGACATAGTAAAACCCTGTCTCAAAAAAAAAAAAAATTATGATAAATTTTTATTCTGCAATAAAAAAGGAAAAAACTACTGATACATTTCACAACATGGATAAAGCTCACAGATATTAGACTAAGTAAAATAAGGATGATTTTAAAAAGACTAGGTATTCTGAGCCATTCTACAAGTTCTAGAACAGAAAGAACTAAATCAATGGTGATAGAAGTCTGAACAGTCACTGTCTCTGAGAGCCATGGATGATAGAAATGTTCTACATCATGTCAAAGCTCATTGACATTTACATTTTATGACAGTGGTTCTCAACCTATGGATTGCAACCCTTTTTGGGGTCAAACGACCCTTTCCCCTTTCACAGGGGTTGCCTAAGACCATCAGAAAAAAAACCCATATTTCCAATGGTCTTAGGAATCGAGACACCACTCTTCATATGTGGGGGTCACCACAACACGAGGAACTATATTAAAGGGTTGCGGCATTAGGAAGGTTGAGAACCACTGTTTTCTGATATAAAAATATTTCCTCCCAGAAAAGAAAATAAAAAGTCTGTCAGGAGGCTCACGGCTGGAATGGCAAATAAAAACTTCTGAAAATCCATTCCTCTATAAAAGCAACAAGAACACTATCAAAAACTGTGTCAAATCCTAGGCTGAGTGTGGTGGCTCACACTGGTAATTCTACTACTCTGGGAGGCCAAGGTGGGTGGGTTGCTTGAGATCAGGAGTTCCAGACTAGCCTGAGCAAAGAGCGAGAACCCATCTCTATTAAAAATAGAAAAACTGAGGTAACACGACTGATTGCTTGACCCCAAGAGCTTGAGGTTGCTGTCAGCTATGATGCCTCAGGAATCTATTCTTGGGTGCCAAAGTGAGATCCTGTCTCAAAACAAAGAAACAAACTAACACCACCAATGACAACAAAAACACTATCAAAATCCAATTTTTTTCAGAACTCTAGAAATCAACCAAAAATAGTTTGAGCCTAGGAGTTCAAGACCAGCCTAGGCAACACAGCCAGAGGAAGGAAAGGTTAAGGGGAAGGGAAAGAGAAAAATGGCTACATCTCTGGTAAGAACAGCAAGTTTTGTGGTATTTAAACAATGCTATATTCTCATTGCCTTCTCTCTGGCCATGCAATAGCCTTGAAAACCAATAATCTCCCAACTTGTAGCTGTAAAAACTAACAACTAAACAGACACTGAATCGGACAAAATGGCTTTAGAGAGGGTGGGGATTAAAGATGGCGGCTGAGTAACAGCTTCCCTGTAACTGGGCTTGGCGAATCTGGGGAGACAAGACTCCAGACATCTCTGGCCGGTGGGATCTGCCTACGATCATCCCTTTGAGGATACAGAGTACCAGCAAGGGACTTCTGGACCCCAGGAGGAAGACAAAAACAGTGGAAAACTGGCAAGTGGCTGCGTGTGTTCGATCAACCTAATCACGCCGGCAACCGTGAGTACAAGCAGCAGTGAGACTGCAAACCGGAAAAGCCTTACCTGTGAAC